>JABKKP010000357.1:0-184513 GCA_013624355.1 Fusarium caatingaense
AAAAAAAAAAAAAAGAAAAAACATGCGAATACCCAGATAAAACAAACCATATAGCTCAAGTCTTGTTACTATAAACATATTTTATCATAAAGTATATTAACTTGTGTACAGTCATGGACACGGGCAACCCAGCGGCAGCATTGCGCTGGAACCTTCAATTGATTACCTAGTGTTACACAAGGATTGTCTGATAGAATATACCTGGATATCGTGTCGTAAGTGGCTTACAGTCATTCTCAGCTGCTACATGTTTCCGCCGTTGGTTTAAGGTATGCACGTCCATTTTGTCTTTCTATCCCTGCACTTGAGTGCTTATTTCCTTATGTCCCCAACCTATCACCCTCGATATGCATGACTTAAGGGTCTCAGCTGGCTGATAAAGTACCGCTATTGTCAGACAGCTGTGCACTGCCGGTTATGATAGAGCTACGTAACGAATAATGTTTCACTTCTGTTGGTCACATTTCTTAAACTGTGCGCCGCAATTCCGCCATCAGTTCATTCACCGTAATCTCCGTAGTGTGAGGGACCGGTAATAGATCGGTCTAGACTTGAGATGAATGTTTCTGATCGTACATTCCTCATGCTGGGGTGTGTATCGTGGACACACAGTATCGCGTCGCCCTTACATCTCACTGTAACGAGCGTCTGGCCTCCATTGCAGTTGATTGGTCCAGGGGAGGTCGGAAGCCCGCTAGGGGGAATTGTGTCGGGATTACCGGAACTTGCCAGCCCTGAAATTGTTTCAGTCGTCGACTCTTGCCCGCGGATTGGTGTCCGTCTACCTCCACAGGCGCCTGGTTTCATCTCGTGTCTTATTTGTCGAGGTTCTCGATCGCCCTAATGCCAGTAGTGCAACATTTAATCCGTTCTGCGTCTCATTTAAATGACAATTTGCCATGTTCAATGATAAAGAACAACATAGCGCCATAAAGACGTTCAGCCGCTGGTGTTTTAGACATGACTGTCTCACCTGTGATGCAGCATGCTGGATCTTGTATTTCGGCAGTTTGTGTTTCCGGTAGTTTGTGTAACATCCCATATGGAGCTGTACTCCATCGAGCTGTTCTCCATCGGAGCCCGACAGCCGAAAGACCGTTAGACTTCGACAGATTTAGGACCCCTTTACTGCTTGTCTTCCCCACCACCAAGTTATCTTAAATTGACTCTGTCTCTGAACATGAACATGACGAAGTTGCCTGTTAGTTGTTGAAACCTATTGATGTGGAAGCAAGCTCTCCTTGGTACTGGGTGCATGGTTGCCTCAGAGGCACCCATCTCGTTCTCTCATGTCTCAATATGGCAATGATCATATTCGGAATATGCCGCCTGATAAAAGTGTACCTAGAGGTGGCTTGAAACAAATTGCATGGGCTATCAAGGACAGCCACGATGGCGATCGGACGAAACACCAGGGATTGTCGCCAGTCGAGTGGGTAGCAAAAATCAAAGGCGCCAAGACACCTTGTCACTGACCTTGGTAGGAGAAAGAGTCTCGGCTTTTTTGCGACCCACCACCTGCCAGTTTCGTTAGACTTTCGTAACAGAGCAAGCAAGCTGAGGTCCGCCCCCTGGATCGTAGGACCTGTCATTGACAACGGGATTTTGACAAATGATAGGTTGTTTTTTTGAACCCCCTGCTTAGCTTCCCGACCCAACACAAGGGCTGAGTTCAATCATTGTCGCTCTCTTGCATACATGCTGTGGTGGGGTGAGAGACCCTCCATCGTACCCTGTGTTAAGTTAGGTATGCCGAAGTACCAATTCGGTATTTACACTCAACATACAGTTTTTAAGCAAGGCACACCCCTGTGAAAACTGTACCATTTGATAACTAACCTCCATAAAACTCAAATAGATACCCCTGTGACCTTTGAAACATTGTATTATATAGGCTTTCAGGAATGCAGGGTTGCTGGATAACTAAAATCATGATTTGACAGAGATACCATGATCTATGGGATCTCCACAGAGGCAAAGGCTACAATTCTCAGTGTTTCTATCAACCCAGCTAGGTCTTACTTTGCAGACCACCACGAGTGGAAACATCGACCCCTTGAGTAATTCAATCAAGATCAGAGGTAAGTGGCATTTGTTCCAAACCTCCCCCTCAGCAATTATGTACGATCAACAATGGCACCTCCATATCGGCATTACGCTTCCCCCGTGCATCCCAATCATTATTGTATCACCCCGTCCATCTTATTCCCATTCCTTGAACGATGCTTCGCCCATCAGCCAAGCATTCCTTGATATCGCTTTTCTTGACCGGATCATAGCCAGGTTACAATGGCTGCGAAGGCTGGGAGATATCCGTAGCCAGCTAGCAGAAACAGTTTGGCGATACCCGGACGACACCTTGCAGAGGGGCATACCAGAGCGTCTCGAGGCCTATTCTTCCCTAGACAACCCATGGTAAAGTTGTTGCTATCCTGAGCGAAAACAATGTCACTGTCTCTTGAAAAGGAATGATTCTTGTCGGTCGATAAACCTGAGGATATCTTGGAATGTGATGCATGAAAGCAACCTCGCAAAGGGTAAGTTAGGGGATGAAAACATCTAGACTCTGGGTATAAGAACGATGATGTTCTGAACTATGGGAATAACTTTCATTCAGCAAGCATCAGCCCATTCAACCCTCGTTTTGTTTCTTCCTTCTTGACATTCATTCGTTCTTTGTCAATATGCGTCAAAACACTCGTTTACTCGGCCTCACGGCCCTCTCCCTCTTTGGCAGTTCAGTCAAGGCACAGTCATGCACATCGAGTGCACAGTGTCCCCTTCTCAGGCCTTTCTGCAACAGTGTTGGCACCTGTGTTTTGAACCTGCCCAACGTCAACTGTCGAACTGACGCTGACTGCAATAACCCATTGCTGTCTGATTGTGACCTGACAACTGGGCTTTGCATTGAAGCTGTTGTAGGGGGCGTCACCTGCGACGATGACTCGGACTGCACCAACCCTCTGCTGCCCGAATGCGACACTACTACAGGCCTCTGTATCGAAGCTGTTGTCGGAGGTGTTACCTGTGACAGCGATGCTGATTGCACCAACCCTCTGTTGCCTGAGTGCGATACGACCACAGGTCTCTGCATTGAAGCTGTTGTCGGGGGTGTCACCTGTGATAGCGACGCCGACTGTACCAATCCTCTATTGCCTGAATGCGATACGACCACTGGTCTCTGTATCGAGTCCATCGTTGGCGGCGTAACCTGCGATACCGATGCTGATTGCACCAACCCTCTGTTGCCTGAATGTGACACGACTACCGGCCTCTGTATTGAGTCTGTCGTTGGCGGCGTGACTTGCGACACCGATGCCGACTGTACCAACCCCCTGTTGCCCGAATGCAATACTGATACCGGTCTTTGTATTGAATCTGTCGTCGGCGGTGTGACTTGCGATACTGATTCCGACTGCACGAACCCCCTACTTCCTTCATGCGATACCGATACCGGTCTCTGTATTGCTGCTGTAGCCGGAGTCACGTGCGAGACCGACGCCGATTGTACAAATCCTCTTCTACCAGAGTGCAACACTGATACCGGGCTCTGTATCGAGACTATTGTCGGTGGTGTTACTTGTGATACAGACGCCGATTGTACCAATCCTCTTCTGCCAAATTGCGATGAAGACACGGGACTGTGTATTGCAGCAGTCGCTGGTGTTACATGCGAGAGCGATGCTGATTGCACGAACCCTCTTCTTCCAGAATGTAACACTGACACAGGCCTCTGCATAGCGGCTGTGGGTGGCGTCACCTGTACCGACGATTCAGACTGCACAAACCCTCTTCTTCCCGAGTGTAACACGGATACCGGTCTTTGCATTGCTGCCGTTGGGGGCGTCACCTGTACAGATGACTCAGACTGTACAAACCCTCTGCTTCCAGAGTGTGACAGCGATAGCGGGCTCTGTATTGCCGCGGTAGGAGGCGTCACTTGCAACGATGACTCGGATTGTACGAACCCCCTTCTTCCTGAATGCGATACCAAAACTGGCCTTTGTATCGCTGCTGTTGGGGGCATCACCTGCACCGATGATTCAGACTGCACCAACCCTCTGCTTCCTGAGTGTGATACCGATACGGGTCTCTGCATTGAAGCCATCGGAGGCGTTACCTGTGATGATGACTCGGACTGTACCAACCCTCTCCTCCCAAACTGTGATACCGATACCGGTCTTTGTATCGCTGCTGTCGCAGGGGTGACTTGTGAAGAGGACTCGGATTGCATTAACCCTCTTCTACCTTTCTGCGATACCACTGCAGGTCTCTGCATCGCTGCTGAGTCTTCGGAGACCACTACTGCTGAAGCTGGTGGTGTTACAACAACCGCAGAAGCTGATGCCGACACTACTACGGAAGCCGCTGTTGTGGATACGACTACTGCTGATGAGGTTGTTGATACTACAACTGACGCCCTCGCCGACACCACAACGGCCGATGTTATTGATCAGCCTACTACGACCGATGAGGCTATTGTCGATACCAATACCGCGGACGTTATCGCTGACACAACCACTGAAGCCGTCGATGAGGCTACTACCACGGACGGTGCTGTCGTGGATACCACCACAGATGACGTTGTCGCTGATACCATGACCGCTGCTGAAGCCGTCGACACCACTGCTACCGATGCTGTCGCTGACACAGCAACTGACTCTACCGACACGCCCGCCGAGACCCTCCCCGCTGACACGACCACTGCTGAAGACGCCGAGAACACAGACACCAGCTCTGCCGCAGACTTCGATACCACCGCTACCCAAACCGATGACAATGCCCCTACCGGTACAACTGCTGTGACTGACGACAACACGGCTACTCAGACCGACGCGACCGCTACAACTGGTGAACAAACCAGCGACACGACTTCTTCTTCAGCTTCCACGTCAACAGCGGCTGGCAACAACCCCGCCACAGCTGGTAACTTCCGTCTACTCGGCTGCTTCAGCTCTGGCGCCGGCCACCCAGGTTTCGGCCTCTCCCTGGCCAGTGATGATATGAGCCAAGACCTTTGTGCTATTGAGTGTGAGGGACGAGGTTTCTTCGGTACCTACAGAGGGTAAGTAAATATTCTCAAATGCAGATCTGACATATTGACTGACTATTGTTAGAAACTGCTACTGCAGCGATGATCTCGACGATGAGAATACCTCTAGGGAGGCTGATGAGCAATGTGACATTCCTTGCCCTGGGGAGGACACACATCGCTGCGGTGGAGAGACTTCTCCTGCTCGACGTGGTCGACTTGCTAGACGTCAGGATATCGCTGCCAATATTCTTCTGATCATCTACGTTGAGATTGATACTGCTGCTGATCCTAAGGGAACTGACGCTACTGGAGCTGGAGCTGATGGGGCTACTGTCACTATTCCCGGTGCTACTGTCAGTCTTCCTGGTTCTGTCGTTACTCTGCCAGGTGACGTTGTCACTAAATCTGGCTCTGTCATCACCGAGGATGGTGCTGTTGTTACTCTGCCCGGCGACGTCATCACTCAATCTGGCTCAGTCATCACCCAAGATGCCTCTATCATCACCGAAGATGGAGTTACAGTTACTGCACCAGGTGCTACCGTAACAGCCACCTTCATCTCCACCGTCACCGAAGCTTCCGCAACTTTCACCACCACTGTCACAGCCATAGCCGTCTGCTCCAACGGTCTTTGCAGCCTCCCCAACGGCAAGCCCATCAAGCCTGAGATCGTCTACGTCTTCCACCCTTACCCAGGTGAGGACTGCGCTGATGAGTTGGTCTACTTGCCAAGCCCCTGCTCCTGCCCTGGTGGTATTGAGTACATCCCTCACTACTGTGACGCCACATCCTGCACTGGCAAGACGGTGTACAAGCCTGAGAAGACTGAGTATAGCGATGATAGCATTTGCTATTATCCTTCTGAGTGTACCCATGATCAGTGTGATACTACTGGTCAGCTCTTCAAGCCTTATGATGGCAGTGAGAATGGTCAGCAGGGTTACCCCGGGTCTAAGCAGCATGAGGGCTCCAGCGGCAGCCACAGCGGATCTCAAGGCAGCCATGCGGGCTCTGACAGCGGATCTAAGGGTTCCAATGGCAGTAAGCATGGTTCTGAGTCTGGCCACGATGCTACAGCAGGCAGCCAAGGTTCCAGTGGTCAGAAAGGTGGTAACCAGGGGTCGAACAATGGTTACGAGGGCTCTGGCACTAAGGGATCTGGCAGTGAGGGCAAGGGTTCCAACGGCGGCAGCAGCCAGGGAACCAGCGATCAGCATGATGCCGAACGCAAGAACAACGGTTCTGACAGCGGCAACACTGGTTCTCAAGGTGACAGTGGTAGCTCCGCTAGCGGCAACCAAGGCTCTGGTAGCGATGGCGCAGGATCTGGCAGCAACGATCAGGCCTCTGACAACGGCTCCAAGGGTTCCAACAGTGGTTCTCACGAGGGTGGTCAGGCACCTACTGGTGGCTCCCAGAGCTCTGGCAACAAGCCCGTCAATGGGGACGAACGTGAGATGCCTGCACCTGAAGACAACAAGCCCGTCATCGTCTCCCTTGCAAGCACTAAGACCATCACTAGCATTGCACTCGTCATGTTCGCTCCTCTTCTTGCTGCTATCGTGGTTTAAGAAAAGCATTCATCGGAGGTTATAATTGGAAGCGTTAATCACGGGCTACTATCCATCGCGGATAAAAGTTTACATTCTTGAAGGATCTGTCTTGTTTTTTCCAATGCTTAGTTTTATTAATACAATCGCTCATTATAAAATATCATTGTAGTCGCACCAAGCGTTGCGTCATCATTTCTATTCCTGGCTCGTGTTATAAGAGATGTCATATCTTCTTCACCGAAAAGAAGAAGGGCATCGGCTGGGTCTCACTTAAAGATATGATGGTGGATTTCTGACACCAGAGTTTTGGACTTTTGGTGGCTCCACCATTCACGGAAAGGCGGTGTTGTATTGACATACATCATAGTTAAGGGGTATCAGGTTCTACTTCCTATACAATATAATATTAACTAAAAACTAGCTGCAATGCTATAGCCTCGCCATCAAAGCTGTGTCACGATAGCACGCTGAGCTGTTGTTTGAGTCTTTCTGAACTTCCAAGGCTTAACCTTTTTCTCGAAAAGTTCGTCAACTTCAGCCGCAGTTCGTCTGAATGATGTTAGTAACACATTTGGTAATGATTCAGTTAAATGCCGACTTACCCAGCTGTTTCTGGGAGCAGCAGCCATGTACCGATGACGAATGGAAGGCCGACACCAGCATAGAACCAGCCAGTCTTGAAACCCCAGTTCCACTTGTTGGCGTTAACCATATAAGGAGTTAGGACGTTCATGATAACCCCAGCAACGCATGTACATGCCGCTCCGAAGCCGGCTGTGTAGGGTCGTAGGCGTAGCGAAGAGATCTCGGCGATAAAGCCCCATCCGGCTGCACCGTTCGAGATCATACCGACATCTAGGAGAAATTAGTCAGGACCAGTCTCAAGACCAAACGCGAAGACTTGAAAGGAAGCATGCATGATGAATGACGGGATGGAGGAGACAAAAAGACTTACTCCATAGACACACAAACAGAACAAAGAGGTTGGAAGTCACTGTTGTTCTAGGGACAAGACCGAGGATTCCAATCACGATGCAGGATGACCACGACAATGTTGTTGCGTAGCATGCAATACGTCGACGACCAATCTTATCCGAGATAAGAACAACGATCAAAAGCGTGGTGATGTTGATCGAGGATGTGATACATTTGACTAAAAAGGGATCTTTGAGGCCGGCTTGCTGGAAGAAGTAGGTACCAAAGGTCGCAAAGAGAGTGAGGCCGATAAATTGCTGCGTCAAGTTCGGCCATAAAGAGATGATAGTTCGCAGGCCGTCAGTTCCACGAAATATGGCGTACCAGTGCTCCTTCTTTTGCAATGCTGCGACCTCCTTCTCATGTTCGAAAGTCTGGATGATGATACGGTACTGATGCTCGACGTCATAGTCTGGGACGCGGCGGTTCAGCTTCAATAGTACCTTTTTGGCGTATGAATCATTCCCACGGCTGACACACCAAGCAGGTGACTCCGGTAGGAAGACGTAGATAATCATCATTATGCCAATCTGAGCCCATTGCGTGTAAATGGGTGTTAACCAAACGGTTGGATTCTGTCGATGCATAAGCTGGAGGGCAATGTATGCAAAGAAAGCGCCGATAGTCCACCACAAGCTGTAGCACATAAGCAGGCCACCGCGGATGCGAGTTGGGGCACACTCGGATATGTACACAGGCAGAGTCGATTGCAGGCAGCCGACACCTATTCCGGCGAGGAGTTTGGCTACCAGCCAGATGGGCCATGATCGGGCAAGGGTTTCGCACAAGACACTGCTGGCTAGGATAACCCAGTATGTCCACATAGCAACCTTTCGACCGTATCCGTCCGAAAGGAAGGGAATGGTCAACATGCCGATGATCTGCCCGACGGACATGATGGAGCTCCAGCCAGCTAGAACCGGGGCTGTCAGGTATTCATCTCCATCGGCGTTGATGCCGGTCGAAAATTGATGCACAAAACCCTGATTGGCGATAATACTACCATTGATACTTGGAAATATTAGTTGAGTATTGCGAGTCGTGGAGAAAGCTTACCCAATCTGATATCCATCAGTAGCAGCACTGAATGCGGCCGCAAAGCAATAAGCTGTCGCAACCTTGAAAAGTTTGACGGTTTGCCAAAGGGTCAAGTTCTCGTATCCCGAACTGCTTTGACCTTTTGCTTCCGCCTCGGCTTTAACCTCAGTCGACTTGAAGGCTTCCTCGACGTGGGCTCCTTCGAGTTCGTCACGAGCCTTGAACTCGTCGGTTTCGAACTTGGTCTTTGGAGAAGACATGATAGTTGATGAATATGATGAATGGCGAAGCTTATAGTGTCGGGGTTGATGTTAGTTAACGAGATGTCATTCCGAGGTCTTTAAATATCTATTTGAGATCGCACGATAGGCCTAGCCTGTGTTCCCCATGGGGTTGTGTGGGATCCCGCACGAGACTCGGCGGAGGTTCAGCGGGGGGCGAATGGGTGAGTAATTACACTAACAGTGATAGTCTGGGATTCCGCTCGGATCTTGTGACAGCTGAAAGAATGGCTGGAAACCTAGATGGGCCCTTGTTACACTACTTGGGAACAATGATAAAGATTTACCCGTTTGATCCAACTACTTGGGTGGTGTTCTAATATCTAACGGACGAAGCTTTTTGCCCGCGAGCTTTGACACTGTCGTATAGAACGCAACAAAGTCTTGACGATTAGCGTCAAGTGGCTTGGTCCAGACCCTCAACTGTCAGGCTGTCATGCGCTACCGTCGGGGACCCTCCCCGAGACTCGAAAAATCATCACCCAATTCCGCTGGTATTTTTATGTTACTGTGGAGTAGTATTTCGGTGATTGTCCTATAAGAAGAGGACACCACTAGATCCATTGGCAGACAAAGTTTGCAGCTTCTGGCGCACTAGCAGTCGGGGAGGCTCCCCGATTGACATCCCGAGTAAGGTTTGGGAGTGGAGCATAGCTTTCACTGGAACTGCTTCTCATTGAAGATTGATGATGATATCCGAACCTTTCGTACATCTCGGTCTATCTGCCCGCGAACAATATCAGACATACGAAAACTCTGCCACGGCATATCGATTGAACTACAAAGCGCCTGGTGGACATTTCTGCATAAGCCGGTATCAACAATTGGCAATTAGACTCGCGCACTGAAGACTTGCACCGCGTCAAGATACAACATGTCTCAGCAATTGGTGTCTGAAGAGGCGACAACAGCCACGCAGCCACCTTACGAAGACGTCGCAAACAGTCTTCTCCCCAGCCTTCATCCATGGACTCGAACTCCCCAAAGAATCGTATCGTTTGAGGAATGCAACGAATCGTCGTCATTCTTTGGCCTCAAGGCTTCCCCCGCCCCTACTGAGATATCAGATCTCCCATCACTCTCCTGGGGGAAAGGATCAGAGTTCATCCTCGACTTCGGGATCCATATGGTCGGATATCTCTCTTTTCATTTGTCTTGCGTCGGAACTAACATGGATGCACCATGTCGACTGCGACTTACTTTTGGAGAGTCGCCATTCGATGTAGTGCTGGGCATGGACAATGTCAAGACTTGGATCAGCACCGCCTGGCTCCCTGACGAAAAAATCAACATCGATACCTGTCCCCAGACGATAAAGCTTCCACGTCGCTATTCATTCCGATACCTGCGTGTTCAAATCATCGATACATCCCCAAAGTTTGAAGTTTCCTTCTCGCATGTCGAGTGTCAAGCAACAAGTGCAGTCAGTCAAGAACAAGAGTTCCAGGCCTTCAAGTTCCAAGACCAGCTGCTGCAAGATATCGATCACGTTTGCATATCCACCTTGAGAGACTGTATGCAGACAGCCTTTGAGGATGGACCACGGCGGGACAGAAGGCTCTGGATCGGCGACCTTCGGCTACAAGCCCTGGCAAACTACAGTACGTTCTGCGACTTCAGCCTTGTAAAGAGGTGTATCTTTCAATTCGTAGCCGTCAAACGCGAGGACCGCTGCCTGCCGGCCTGTGTCTTCGAGAAACCCCGCTTGACGGCATCGACTGATTACATTGTGGACTACGATGCCTTGTTTGCCGCTGTGGTATACGATTATATCGAAGCTTCTGGGGATTTAGAAACGGGGCGTATGTTGTGGCCAGAAATTCTTGACTGTCCGAAACGTCTTCTGGGTAACCTCAACCCCATGACCTACGTCTTTGAAGCAGGGCGTAGTAAAGACTTTATTTTCCTCGATTGGGCGAAGGATCTTGACAAGAGCGCAGGTGCTCATGGCTTGCTGCTCTACTGTCTAAAGGCCATTGACAAGCTTTCCAAGAAACTAGGGAAAGAGTCACCCTACACCGATCTGATCCGGAGAATGACTGAAGCTTCCAATGTATTCCTGAAAGACGGTGTCTTTGTTTCCGGGGAAAAGGGTCAAGTTAGCTATGCGTCAGCCGCCTGGCTGGTTCTATCCTCCGCCTTTCCCACCGAGACAGCCCGCAAAGCTCTTCTCGCTACCCTCGCGCACCCAGAAGCAGCGAAACCGCTAACCCCATATCTGTGGCATCATGTATGTGATGCTCTCGCGAGTGTGGGCTGTTACGATGAATGCGTTGATCTTATCAAGACTTACTGGGGTGGGATGGTGAAAGCAGGAGCCGACACGTTTTGGGAATGTTATGATAAAGAGGATGCCAAGGCGAGTCCTTACGGGGACGTGCGGAACAATAGCTGGTGTCATGCTTGGAGTTGTACCCCGACTTATTTGCTTAGGGCGGTATTGTTAGAGGCGGCGGAAGGGAAAACGGTGGGAAAGGTCACCATGGGTGAGTTGGATCAGCGATGGATTGAGAGGTTATATCAGTGACTGTGGTCTCATTGCGCATCACCGCGAGGTATTGTGTATTAGGTATAGGCTCGAGTGCAATTCCAAAGGTCATGGGTACGATAGCGATTTCACGTGAAATTTGGAGAGCTGTGATTCCGAATGACTATTCCTGTGAAAGGATTCTGAGTAGACTTGGATCAGGTCAAGGACCAGGGATGTTACCACAGCCAAGGGGTGACCAAACGGTCAAACCCCAACGAGCTAACTTGAACCTTAATCTAGAAAGGACTTAGTATAGTGGCTGTAAAAATGGTTTGACCGATTATGGACCAGACCCACTAACTGGATTCATCTATAAACCCCCGCAGCCGAAGTTCATCGGGGAGGAGCCGAAGTCCTGTTGTTACGCACAAGAAACAATACAACACCTGTCTACCATCAGTGACAATGCAGTCCCAAGCCCGGTCTCAGAATAATCGCCCAAACAAGCGTGCTCGCCCATCTGACTCAAGCAGAATGAGTCCAGGTTCCCACACTACTAGACAGCAGGGCCATGGCAATAGTCAAAAAACACGAGTGGCTGTCGCATGCAAAGTGTGTCGTTCAAGGAAAACGAAATGTGATAGCCGCTGGCCTGTCTGCAGCTACTGCGACAGGACAAATTCCGACTGTCAGTATGACAGTATCGACTCGGTAGATCGGCCAATGTAAGCTAGTCCTTTGACACGCACCAAGGCAGTAGTCCGCTACTAGAGCTAACGTTGGGCTACAGGAGCCATGATATGGGCACGCAAATCCTGCAGGCTATTGAAGACTTGTCGCGAGTAGTGAAAGCTCAACATCAACCAGTCTTGGCCGAGGTAGCCACTCATTCTCAGCATATTCCACAACGGTCAGCCCGTGATGAGGTTGACCCTTACCCGACACCCAACACGGCCCCTCGGAATGGACCGAGGACCAGACGCCAAGATCAAAGGTTCTCGGAAGGTCTCGATAGTATCTTTACATGGCACGTGTTTCCCCCCGGGATCGACCCCATTGCTGTGGATAATGGAATGTTCATAGATATTCCCGAACAGCTCCCCCCAATAGATTGCGCGGAACTGATGAGACTACAAACGAGCTATCGCCGCGCCGTTCACAGCGTCAACCCTATACTAGACCTTGCTATTCTCGAGCAACATATCGTACACATCTCTGAGAATGGCCTGGACTGGACGACTCGAACCTGTCTCGTCGCTCTTGTCTGTGCTGTTGGAGCCTTGTGCCAAGAGACGGTAGTCCATACGCCAGCGAGTCGCAGCAATTCTGAAATTGGACATGACGCCGATCTGGCGTATCGATTTTGGAGTGTCGCATGCAAAAGACTTGGACGAGCGATGAGCCACAATACCTTGGAATCAGCACAATGCTTGTGTCTGGCAGGGTAAGATGAATTTTTAGACATGCAGCAGGATGGTCGTCATACTGGTGCTAATACAATTGTCTAGCATCTGGTTCATGTGTAACCTACAGCCACTCGAAGCCTGGCGATATTTCACAATGGCGGGCAACTGCTGCTACTCTGCTATATGGGCTAAGTGAGAAAAGAGCCATAGCCATTAATGATGGAAGCTTACCTATGGTTTTTCAGAAAGTCCATCACGCCCTGCGGATCTGCACATTCGCAGTCGAATCCACAAGCGATTGAGCAGAGCATCTTCTATACTGCCTATAAATCAGAGGTGTATGTGCAAACTCCTTCCTATTAAAGATCATTCGAGCGAAACTGTTGAGTTACTAACAAGCGTATGTCTTACGCAGCGAGATCCGCTATGAACTGCCTCTCTTGCCTGGATCAATGTTGGAACATATCGAAGATCAACTTATCTTTCCCTCACCACCCGCAGTGATCGGCACAAATACCGATTGTCTCGACGATGAAACGATCGCATGGTACTACTTCCTTGCCGACATAGCTGCCAGACATCTTATCAATCGTATTCTCGATGCGAAGCAAGATTTCACTGGATGTCCCACCGAGGGACAGGCCAGAGACTTATTCGAGGCCTATGAATTGTTTGAGTCGCAGCTCGAAGATTGGTATCAATCCCTACCATCTGAAATATCCTTCCCACCGCCGGATGCAAGTATCTCGGCGGAGCCAAATCTCTTCAAACGCATTCTTCGTTCACGATATCTGTTTATTCGAGAACTTCTGTGTCGACCTTTCGTACGTCTGTGTCTCAGTCACGCCCTTGACCTTCCTGACGATCTTGTTGACCGTATCACTGCCACCGCTTCGTTAGGCCTCCAGTATTGCGCCTGGAGGCTCCAAGCTGTAGACAGGATGACCAAGCTAGATCATGGCTTGTGGATTTGGGTGCGAAACAACACTGCCTGCTCGATGATTCTTATCGGAGCTGCTAGAAGTCATAAGTTTCCGTCACTTGTTGCAGCTCATCAATTGTTGCTTCCAGAGAACTGGCGAGAGGTTGTGCTGTCGTTCTTGCATGGCTTAGAAAGATTTGCGAGTGAAACAAGAGGCGGAGTAGCCAACTGTTACAGACTTTTATGTTGGGGTCTCGATGACTTTCAGCCTGAGTCGCCTAACAGAACCTGACTCTACGTGTTGTGGCAGGCGTTTGGCGATATGACTGCTGTCAGTAATTTTTAAGCGTCGGGTAATTTTGAGTAGCTAATACAGGAAATGCAAAAACGTGTCTCTGGAAAGACTTGGGGAAAGTCCCTCGGGTAAGCAGATCAAAAATGAAACAGTAAACATTGAGCACCAGACTACCGTATGTTGACGAACTAGAATGTTCATGTTGTTAGCTAGCCAAGCCCCTGTGGATCCCCCACACACAACTGTAAGTCTGTGACCCTGCTATCGGGGAGCCTCCCCGAACGGCAAATGATTCATCCCAACACATCGATTCGGGAGACTCGGGTTTTTGCCGCGTTGTCGAACTGACCCCTACTCTTCGCTTACGCAGGACTAATGGGAGATGCTTATGATGGTGATAAGCACGCCCGCCCATTTGTCTACAGCTTCTTCCATCAAGCCCCTCTTGTAGTTCACGACGACATCATCGAAACAATGCGTGTCAATCCCAATTCTCCGCAACACGACTTTGACGTGGATCATGTCATCGAAAATGCATCCATGCTTGAAAAGATTTCCTTACTTGCTGGTAAGACACCTCACTGCTTCCTACCCAACTAAGCTAAAATGTTCTTTGAAGGTACCGATTTCTGGCATACCACACCGATTCCCAATTTCAACGTTCCTTCAATCAGACTAAGCGACGGCCCCAACGGTATTCGCGGGACAAAGTTCTTTGATGGCGTCCGCGCTGCCTGTCTACCTTGCGGTACCGGCCTTGCAGCAACCTGGGACAAGTCACTGCTCTACCAGGCGGGCGTTCTCATCGGGAACGAGTGCAAGGCCAAGGGAGCGCACTGTTGGCTGGGTCCTACAGTATGCATACAAAGATCTCCCCTAGGAGGAAGGGGATTTGAGTCCCTATCCGAAGATCCGTATGTGACAGGTAAGCTAGCCGCAGCATACATCAACGGGGCCCAGTCGACCGGTGTGATATCCGCATTGAAGCATTTTGCGGCAAATGATCAAGAGCACGAGAGGATTAGTGTCAACGTTGTTGCAAGTGAGAGGGCGTTGAGAGAGATACATCTTTTGCCTTTTCAGATCGCGGTTGCTGATGCTAATCCCGGTGCGATTATGACTTGCTACAACAAGGTCAATGGCCAGCACGTATCACAGAGCAAGGAGATGCTTGAGGGTATCTTGCGTGGAGAATGGAAATGGAAGGGCCTCATCATGAGTGACTGGTAGGATACTCACCCCCTCACATATACAAATGCGATGCTGATAGTGTGCACAGGTTCGGAACGTATTCGACCGCCGAAGCCCTCAATGCTGGGCTTGACCTTGAAATGCCTGGACCAACGAAGCTCAGAGGCCCCTTGATCGAACACGCAGTTTCCAGTCGTTATGTTTCGCGGCGCACTATCGATGAACGGGCACGCAATGTTCTTGACTTTGTTCAGCGAGCCAGCAAAATAGACGTGGCGGCTGAAGAGAGCACACGAGATCTACCCGAAGATCGTAAGCTCAATCGCAAACTGGCAGCTGATAGTGTCGTACTTCTTAAGAACGATCTTAACTTGTTGCCACTAAATAAGTCAGCAATAAAAACAATTGCCCTTATAGGACCAAACATGAAAACGGCGGCTTTTTGTGGTGGTGGGTCCGCATCTCTTCAGCCATACTATACTGTTTCTCCATACGAAGGCATCGTCAGTCAATTGCCCGAGAATGTTGAGGTTATCTATGAGGTTGGCGCTCATGCCCATGCCTACATCCCGCAGCTTCAAGCTTCAGATGTCAGGACACCGGAAGGATCTCCTGGTCTTCGTGTACGTTTCTTCAAGGACCCACCGTCATTTCCCAATCGCTCTATCGTCGAAGAGACGGTGATTCTCGAATCATCGTGGCAGCTTATGGGCTACTCCAATCCACATCTTCAAAGGCTCTTCTACGCCGACATCGAAGCGGAGCTAGTTGCGCCCTCTACCGGCACTTTCGAGTTCGGTCTTGCTGTCTATGGCTTGGCGGATTTGTATGTTGATGACAAACTTGTTCTTGACAACAGCACCGTGCAGCGCGGGGGCACTTTTTGCTTTGGCAAAGGGACCATTGAAGAGAAGGCAACGATCGACCTTGTCAAAGGTCAAGTGTACAGGATCAAGGTCCAATTCACCAGTGGAGCATCCTCGAAGCTCGTGAAACCTGGTGTTGTCAACTTTGGCGGAGGCGCTGGACGACTAGGCATGGTTCAAGTGGTTGACCCTAAGGAAGCGCTCTCCCGAGCAGTCGAAGCTGCAAAACGCGCTGACGTCACAATTATCTGTGGCGGGTTAACTCGAGAGTTTGAATCTGAAGGATTCGATCGCCCGCATATGGATATTCCTAGTTCCGTCACGCGCTTAATTACGAGCGTTCTTGAGGCAGCACCAAATTCAGTTGTGGTAACTCAAAGTGGCACCCCATTCAACATGCTGCCTTGGGCAGATGATGTCAAATCGCATTTACATGCGTGGTTTGGTGGAAACGAGGTTGGGAACGGTATTGCAGATGTATTATTCGGCACAGTGAACCCGAGTGGGAAGTTGCCTCTATCATTCCCAAGGCGGATTCAAGATACACCGACATATCTCAACTTTGGAAGCGATGGTGGTCAGGTAGTATATGGCGAGGGGATATATGTCGGATATAGGTACTATGAAAAGGTTTTGCGAGACGTGCTGTATCCGTTTGGGTAAGGTTGAAAGCTTCCACTCTTAAAGAATGTCAGACTAACTTGCCGTTAGGTACGGCCTCTCATACACAAGATTCGAGTTCTCAAACCTGTCCGTCAATAACACTGCTGCTCAACTGGATATTCTGAATTCGGGTCCGATAGCTGGCTCAGAGACAGTTCAGCTATATGTCAAAGCGGACGCGACATCATCTTTCTCACGCCCACTGAAAGAGCTGAAGGGATTTGAGAAAGTCTTTTTACAGCCTGGAGAGAAACGTCGTGTCGAGATACCTTTCGATCGCTTTACAACGGCAGTTTGGGACCAGGGGCTACACAACTGGGTTTGTGAAAAGGGAGATTATACAATCTTGGTAGGATCAAGCAGCCAGGCTATCTTTCTTGAGGGGGTACTCAAGGTAGAGAAGACCACAACGTGGACCGGAGTATAGCGATAGCCATCATATTGAGCATTAAGCTGTTTCTGGATGAAGCTATTGGTTTGGAGGCATATTTACAGCACATAGTCGACCCATAGTTTCCTTTACTTCAGTTTATCCTTGAAAGATCTCTCTTATCTTCTTCAAAACTTAATTTTAGTAATAGAATTATTATACAAAATCTCATATTCCCGCGTAACTTATACTGTTTACATCATCACCTTCATTCCCATCGCGGTCTTTCCGGCCATACCCTCAAGCTCAAAGTGTTGAACCATCTTCGCTGAACCAGATCCACCAGAAACATCGAGCACTGTGACAGCAGCGCTAGTAGTTCCGTTGCCGGGAGAAAGCGCGTAGAGGAAGCTTCCAGCCGCGGCAAGGTCAATTAGACCAGGGTCACCGTTGCAGGTGAGGTCAAGCTCAGATACAACGCTAGCATCCTCAAGACTCATCTCGACAACGCGGTTGCGTCCGACATCAGTGACGAAAGCAGTCTTGGTCATTTCGGAAATAGCTACCCAACAAGTGGCCATCTGGCCCTCAACTTCTCCAGTCACGACGGTAGTAGCTTCGCAAGTCTGACCGTCAACCTCGAGGATGGCAGCTCCGAATGAGGCGTCGGTCGCGAAGACTTTGGAAGTGCCAGGAATGACCTGCGATCCGAAAAGAACAGCAGTTCCTTCAGGCGAGCTTCGTGCCTCCTGCTTGCTAACAGCCATACCCTGTCCAGCCTGCTCAACATTAAACGAAGCCATGAATCCAGTGTTGTTCACAGCAGGATCGCCCTTGACCATTGTGAACAGCATACTCTCGTCGTCAGAGAAGAGGACTTGGGAGACTGTGTTTGTAGGTCCGGCCGGAGGCGTAGTCTGCTTAAGATCGAATGGGCGCAGGTCATCCATGGCGCCGAGACCCTTCTCAGAGAAGCTGCTGCAGGAAACACCGGCCTTAGCGCCAGTCATGCCAACGCAGACGATGTTGCTCTTCGCGGAGGCTGCGACGGTGTTGGGGAATTCGCCGGGGACTTTGACGGGTTCGCCGACCATTGTGAGTTTCGTGGGGTCGTCTTTCGAGACGGTAAGCATGCTGAGGGTGTTTGATCCTGCATTGACAGCAAAGATCATCTAAGAGCGGATTAGTCAAAGTTGAATAGTGATAGAATGTTCAATACATACGTTTCCAGCAATAGTCAGAGCAGACTGGCTGACCAAGGCGTCAGGTGTAGCAGGGTTACCATCAGCATCGACAGCGATGGATCCAGCACCACCAGTCATCGCAACTTGGCCCTTGGCAAGAGTGCCATCCTTCTTGATTGGGAGGGCAAGAACGCCGTTTTGATCATCGTTGGTGAGGACGTAGATGGCCTTGCCGTTGGCAGCTGCCATGTTCATTTCTGGACGGCATGCTGGGTGGCTGCTGACTTGCTGAGTCAAGCATAGTAGGGCCGGGAGAATGAAAGAGGCTGGTGTGGAGAACATCTTGAGCGTTGTGAAGAGTATGTTGTGGGGAATAAATTGAAAGCACACTTGAAAAAGGCAGACCGGCTGCTTGAATGAAAGACTTAGTGTGATGAAATGAAGTAAATTGAACTGGAATGAAGATCGAAATAAACAGCAGAACATTTACATTTTTATACAACTTTTCTCAACGTCTAGAATATCACATCACCCCAGATTGAAGTAATCCAGATTTCTCTTTTGGGAAATGCATTCAACGGAATTCGGCTCGACCCCTGACCCAAACAATGTTCGTTCCTCGGAGTAATCACGCTTTCCCGATTGAGGTGCTGGTGCAACGTCGTCTCCAAGGTTGACCCTAGAATAGTGAGTAGGGTCCACTGCGACTTTAGCGATTGATGAAACGCTGCCGGGATGAGGGTTGGTGATGAGAAATAACGTTAGGGATAACCATAACTTGGTAAATTGCGAAAATAATTATAGTAGGGTCCCCCCGTGCTTGAGAGTTGGTTCAATTGGCATGCTGTCTTGGCTCAATTGATGTACGAATCTTTCGTCGGAATATCGCCAGCGTTGCCTCGACCGACATCCACCAGATACGTGGGGAGGACAAACATTGTCAATTCCATACAGGCACAGAGATGCTGACTCAATTTAATCCTCAGTATATCTCAATCAGTCTCATCCAATCCATTACCAAAACCGTTAACCATCATCATACCCTACCATCAAATGAGAAGATCTTGACCAAACAAGGCCAAGACTCAACGGCACAGGCCGAGCCGTCCTGTCCTCTCGCTAAACAACCACTGTTTCTGTCTGAAGAGTGCGTGAGAGTAAGCCGAAACCATTCCCAATCCGGTAATTTTGATCTTTCATCACCCCAGTCCAGCCTCGAAACTCAACTGAAACTTGGTTCAATCTAGCGCCGTGCCCTCTTGTGCCGCACCCGAACAAATAATAATACCTTGACTAATCTCACCAGCTGAATTCTCGTCTCATCTGATCTTTCATCTTTTATTCCCTTTTTGTTCAGTACAGTACCGCCTGCGTAGTATTAGCTTTCGCGATGAGTAAAAACATTTTCCGCATCTTCAACCCTGGTGGTATGTCTCATTTTTGTCTTGTCTGATCCTTGTTCATTCCCACTGACTGTCTTCAACAGAGCCCAAGGAAAATCCCGTGGAGAAAAGACGGGCCCAGCTGCGTCGTGCACAACAGTAAGCACAGTCGCGCAATCCTCTTGTCTCATATTAACGCGCATAGAACATATCGCAATCGCAAAGACAGATATACGAGGACTTTAGAAGAGGAACTCGCCAAGTCGCGCTCAAAAGAGGCTGAGTTGATGCGCGAGAACCAACAACTACGCAATGCCCTTCAACAGTTATCCCAACAGCAGGGAATCGGCATGGCCATTGACAACACGCCTGACTACGCACCCCCAGACAGTGTCGCTTTATCGAGAACAGCAGGCTCATCAAATGGCACATCACCATTTTACTTCAGCGACATGAGTTCCCAACCCCAAAACACAATCCCGTCTCCGCAGTTAATATCTCCGGAATCCTACGGTACATTCCCTGTACCCGACGGTCATGATCGGGCGCCTATTTTGTTTGGACAGGGAGGAGTCGCGTATAACTGCCGTGTAAGCGATGTGGATCAAGTAGTCGCAGGCATGGAGTTTGTCCTAAAGTGAATTTTCTTCCCTCGGATAGCAGAAACCCCTGCTGATATGCTACAGAATCGAAGAGCCTTGTCTGGACCATTTACATGGTGACTTGGATAAGCCTTTTGAACCAAGTAATCATGCTTTGAGTGCTTCTTCTCAACTCATGGCTGCGTGCGATTATCCATCGCCTACTATCAGCTCGCCGCCGCCTATATCTGCGACGTTCAACAGTTTACCGACGCAGATGCTTGAGAGGTTGTTGAGCCTTGCGCCGGATTTGTCGAGTGAAGGTGAAATGACGCCAATACAAGCGTGGAATACTATTCGATTGCGACCGGATTTTGGAGGGTTGGATACAAGGAGTTTGGGTGCCCTTGCGAGGAAGTTGAAGAAGGCAGTGAAATGCCACGGGTAAGTAATCGTTTCTTCCGATGATATGAGCGTGCATGCTAACGGACGATAGATTTGGTGCAGTTGTGAAGGAGGCTGTTTTCGAAGGATTGGTATATGAGACGTTGATCACCGGAAAGTTGACATGAGTCGGCACGACCGGAGTTGAGGTAAACAATTAATATTGGGGGCGTTCTGCATATTCTACTTCCCATCTCTTAATAATAACTGTGTTCTTTACTTCGATTTTGCCATACATGTTCATAATGAGTCTGCTAACAAGTGTATGACGGATTCATGCCATTATCGTGCACCCCGGACTCCAGGGTAGTTTTGAGCAGTAAATGCAATGACAAGAACAAGATGCAGCTGGGGACTGGAGCGGCGGCATTGACAGTCGTCCGAGTTACTCGCAATTCGGGATTTAACATTGACCAGCTCCGTCATAGGATGTTTATTTGTAAAAGATGACTCTTGAACAAGAGTCATTGCGACATCGGCATTATATCCTGCATCTACCACGTCAACGACAGGGTATGTTAGATCGGGTGGATACGCTATCGATATCGTGACGGGTATCATGCAGCCATGCCCGTCAGGTCAGGCACAATCACATCTCCAATTTCCCCTCTCGTTAGCTGCATAGAGATGAGATGAAACGTGGAAGAAGGGACATGGTTGTTCATTCATGCTCCAGGTGCCGTGTGTTTTCCATCGCGGCGTCTCTAACCACAAGGACAAGTAACAAATACCTCACGTTGCAAAAAACTACTGTACTTCATTATTTGTAGAATGAATCATCAATCTAGTTTTCTGTAGAGCACAGACTTGAATGATCCTCGGCTCAATCGCGCGACTTCATCACCTGCATCTTCCGACGCGACCGAGACAAGCGACTAGACTCAAAAATTGACGCGTACCTGGATTCGACCCCGCGCTGACGCAATGCTCTTCAGGTACCAAAATAGACCCCAGAGATAAAAACTAACAGAACCAAGGACTATCACCTTGGAACCAGATGTTCATGTTTGTCATGTCATCTTTTGGGCAACAACTGCGGGGAAGAACAATATTGGGCTGTGCCACGAGGAAAAAGGATGAGGTGGCAGGTGAAGTGTTCACAAAAAAAGCCTAAAGGCGGTGAAGCCTTCGCCACCTCATGTGTTGTCTTGGAAGGAGAGAGAAAACAGAAGAGGAACAAAAAGGGACTGACCATATCATCACTGTACTATGGCGCAAGACTACTCATGTTATTCTGTCATGACCCGTTTATTTTCCTCACCGCCCTAGTCAGCATTTCTGTAAACACTCTAATTGGCTCAACATGCTTAGCTAATGGTGATACCGGGTCACTGGATGATTTCTTAGCTTTGAATCTACCGAGATACCTTTAAACCCGCGATCTGCAAACGAACCACTCAAGCTCGCCAAAGCAAAACACACTTGATTCAAGTACCTGTCTAACTAGGTTCATTTCGCTTCCTGGTCCTTGAGACGTATCCCAGCTCACCCATCTAACTGTTCCCAGCAACGCCTGATCACAAGCAACCGGGCTCTCACCCCGCATCTCATCCATCATCATGGGTAAAGCCTCTCGCAGCGGACAATCGTCACGACGGTCCAGAGTCACAGAGGCAGCAGCTCGTCTCCTCAGCCCTTCAGGCGGAAGCAGTCCCGCGCAGCAGCTCTACGAGATTCCCTTTGACGCTGAGGCATTTCTGCAGGCCAAGGAAGCTCGAGCCAAGCTTCTAGACGCTGACAGCGACGACGATGCCGAGGTTGAAAACACTGTCATCAGCCCCAACATCCCAACTGTTCACGCCCATGTAAAGGGTCTGGACAAGGCTTGCCGTGGCGCCGAGTGGGAAAAGCCTCTTCAACGGTTCCTGACTAGACTTCAGCTTGGTAGAAGCAACGTCAGCGTCATCTATGACTCAGCTCTTAAGAAAGTGGGGATCGAACCTCCTGAGGAGACGGATTCTTGGGTAGAGCAGAGTGAGCCTGCCAAGTTCGCTGGACATGTCTACAGATTCGTAGGTCGTCAGTGCAGATCTGCTTCTTCAGATCGACATCTGTACATCCTCTACCACCCCGATGCTGAGTGGCACGCCGAGTTCTACGACCTGCTCCAGGACAAGCCTCTTCCTAGCAACTTCCTCGGCTTTTCCGATAACCTCGATGCTCTCGTCGCTTACATTCGATTTATCCGAAAGCGTCTTGGTCGACGTGCCAGCTCGGCCATGTTCCACATTCTCATTCCTAGCTCTCGACCCATCGCCATTCGAGACGCCATCGACTTTCCAGATATTGGCGACTTGGCTATTCATGGCGAGACTCACAATGGCAACAACTATGTCTGGATGAACTTGCCCAACCAGGAAGAGTACCCATCTACCCTTGTTCTCCGCCACGTCGAGAACGCTATTCGTCGAGACAGCCCTTGGAAGACAACAGCGACAGTCAGCACATCTCTCATCGGTTTGACAGCATCACTAGCTGGAGCAGCCTTCAACCTCCGCGTCAAGGGCGCTCCTTTCCCCTCCATCAAGACCTTCGGTGTTGCCGCCGTCGCCACCACCATCGCCAGAAGAGTGCGAGGTGCAGAGTACTTCCCTCTCGCCATCCTTGGCGCCGGAACCTTCGCCACCACAATAGCAGCATTCGGCCTAAACCGTATCCTCAGCAACCGCAATCCCCGCGTCATCGGCGGTCTCGACACCCCCAAGGAACCCAGGGAACAAGAGAAGGAGAAGGAGGAGTCAACCAGCGAGCAAGAGGAAAACGAGCCCGAAGAAGTCATCCCCGAGCCCGAGCCTCCAGCTCCAGTAGAGGAGCCGGCACCCAAGGTCAAGGACGACTCCGACGCTCACTCGCTGCTGAGCCAAACGTCTGGCAGCACCAAGAAGTCGAGCAAGAAGCACCGCCGAAGCGAGCGGGGAGAGCGCAGTGAGCGCAGCGAGCGAAAGCGTAGGGACAAGTAAGATTTATGAGGATGTTTGGCAAGACAGAACAAGCAAAGTACACAAATGATGGGGCTGGAACTTTTTTTGATGTGTATTTCACGATTTTTCCGTTTTAAAGTCTTAGTGCAGTTCTTTTGCTTGCTTTAAAGAAAGAAAAAAGAAGGGGAAAAAAGAAGATGCACAAAGTAGAAATATAAATTGAGTACCTCACAGAAGGAGGCAGTTTTGAACTTATAAACTGGCTCGTATGTAAAGTATCTACCTAAAATCCGACTGGAGTAAGGACCGTATAGAAAAATAATTGTCGCCTTAAACCTTCCCTGCCCCTGCCCCTCCGCCTACAACTCATCTACCAAAGCTCACAGGTAGGCTCCTTCTTAGGACAGTTGAAAGCCTTCTGGAAATCAACACTGTTTTCCAAAGGCAACAAGATTCTCGCTCTGGAGGGAGCGTGAATCTCCTTCAGATCGTTGACGCCCTTTGAGCCAAGATTTTCACACCAGTTCTGCCCATACTTGATAAAGAACAACTGCTCATGAGTCCACTTCGCAAGTCCAGGGAGATCCAAAGCTTTGCCACGCTGCTCTTCATATCGTTTCCAGGCTGCGTAGCTTGCCAGAACACCACCGGCGTCCGCAATGTTCTCGTTGGCAGTAATCTCTCCATTGACCTTGTTCTTCTCCCCGTCAGCATCGGTAATTGTGAAGTTGCTGTATTGCTTGACGAAACATTGTGTTGCCTCTGCAAAGCCCTCAGAGGACTGTTCATCGAACCAACTGGTGAAGTTACCAGTCTTATCGAACATATGGCCACTACCGTCAAAGCCGTGAGTGATCTCGTGTCCGACAACGCTGCCCATGCCACCGTAGGCTAGGTAAGCTGGGTAACCGGGGTTATAGAGAGGGGCTTGTTGAATGGCGGCGTTGATAAGCATGGCATTCTCTGTTGGATTGTGGGCGGCATTGGTCAAGAGGGTGCTCAGAACAAACTGCCCTTTGTCGAAGGGCTTATTGAGAGATGCCCAGGTCTTGCTGACGCGAGATTTCGCAAGAATTATTGCGTTGAGAACCAGTGACTTGGTAACGACCACATCGGAATAGTACTCCTTCAGGAGTCCTGGATTGGTTACCATAGGGCTTTCAGGCAATCCGATCTTGATATGCATAGCATGGACCTTCTCAATAGCAGTCTGCTTGACCTGGTCCGTGGCCCACTCCCTAGTTCCGATGCGCTCAATAAATGCCTCCTCAAGATTCTCAATGATTTCAGCCGTGAATGCCTTTGCTTCGGGGGTAAAACCCTTGTCCGCAAAGAATCGGGTCAAGATATGGGTCAGACCCGTAGGGCCAACACCATCAGCGCCTTCAGTCCACGAAACTCCGGTATCAAGAACCCTGACGCACTTCCGCCATCGTGGCGAAACGCTTCCGGGATCGCCTCCCTCTTGCTCAATTTGAAACTTGCGCCAGGCATCCGTTTGAGGAGATTCGACGTAGGACGAAAGAGCGCCGATGGACCTCCACACAAAGAAAGCTTGAAGAACCTCGGGCGGGGTCTTGGAAATGGTTGTGGAGATACGTTGCCAGTATTTGAGGGTTTTGGTAGTGATGATAGAAACGTCGGTTCCTGCTGGGGCCAGTTGGGTTATAACGTACTCGTAGTTGAGCTGGGGTGCAAGTTTCTGGAGCTCGGCCAAGGAAAGGTAGAC
Organism: Fusarium caatingaense; assembly: GCA_013624355.1. Classification (NCBI taxonomy): domain Eukaryota; kingdom Fungi; phylum Ascomycota; class Sordariomycetes; order Hypocreales; family Nectriaceae; genus Fusarium; species Fusarium caatingaense. The sequence goes on from JABKKP010000357.1 coordinate 25,307, forward strand.
TTCACCAAGCCCATTGGACTCGTCCCCAGGCGGCGTGTCATCCGTGGTGTTAAAAGTGATTTCAGTCTGGAAAGCTATGACTGATGCCATCAATGTGAGTGACTTCGACTTGGTCAAGTTGGCTGGATGAACAGCAGCAAGAAGGTCACTTGCCAGACGTAGATACTCTGGCAGAGTATCCAAGTCAGATGGAATTCCAAAATCCTTGGGGTAATCCAACGTGAGAACCATCTTGTTAGGATCGTACGTGTACGGAGTCTGCAGGATTCTCTGGGTAGTCTGGATACCAAGGCCCTCGAAAAAGACCAAAGTCTCGCCAAATGACTTGGCATGATTATAAGTCATGTTTGCACCACGACTGTACATTGGAGGAGCAGGGAACTTCTGAGTAACCGTTTTCGCGACATCCCGAATGCGATCGAGACCTTCCTCTTCGTGTGCAGTGAAGTTCATACAAACCTCATAGACACCCTGAATCTTGGCGAAGTTCTCTTTATCGATGGCCATTTCTTCTTTGGTAAGATTGACCGTGATCCAACCTTCTTCGGGGTATGGGCTCTCGAGGATGTTACGGATCGCTTCATAAACGGTCGTCTGAAGTTCGTTGAGGGCGGGGAGTTGCATCAAGCCTGGGGGGATGGGATGATTTGCTGCCCAGTTGCCGCAGACCACTGTAGAGTTCAGTTCATACTACTTCAACTGTTGGACACTGAGGAAACTTACAATCATCGAATTTGGTGCACGGGTCGATGGCACCTTGGTCTAGAGCCATGCCTCCCAGGATGTTATCTGCAATATTGATACATTCTGGGGTGGTACAGAGGCCATTGGCCCCACCACTGCCATCTGTACGGGGGATCAAACCCATCTTCTAGAGGAGTATCGAAAGCAGCTGATTTGATGAATTGGCAAGATTGAAAGAGAATGGAACTTGCTGCAGGCTTGGAGTGATGAGTGATGGGATTCATAGGGAGGTCAACTTGGGCATTTATATCATATTGCACTTCACAGAGGCTGTGTAAAGGTCCTTCGCTTACAGTGATGAATTCAACAATACAGATCTCACCGGGTAGGGTTGTTCCCCGCGACCGCGCTGACAGTGCCTCACGGAAAAGCAATAATCAAGACCCGCCCAGTAAGCTTAATACTACAAAGCCGGTAAGCGCTTTAGTCTGCACAAGTTGATTGACGGACTGCCAAAAACTTCAAAAGCCAGTAAGCATAATATAGTGCCCGAGAAATACTTCTAAAAAGAGTCGAAAGCCACGTATGTTTGGTCGAAAATAGAGTCTTGAACAGGAAAGGTGGAAAGTGATCAGCGGGCGCGGCATTCTTCTCAACTGGGACTTCCGTCTCCAAGCTCCCTCCCCCAGCCCCCAACAAATTTCTATTTTAGACCCCAACTGGAAATAGTGCAAGTCAGCGGTGATTGAAGGTGGAATCATATACTGATCTCTTGCGCCCTACAATCTGGTGCTGAAACCAGCACTAGGAGGAGAACGGTAGCTAATTGGTGCAGAAGTAAATAAGCCTTGCTACGTGGTGTTGCACGGAGAGCGCCACTCTGACAGACAGGAAAGACGTTACGCGTTTCCCAAGAAGTCAACAACAAGTTTACATCCCCGATGTTCCGATCCCCGGCACGTAGCGAAGTTACGATTGAACATGATGGACCTAAAAATAGTCCCCAGCAAACTTCCTGTAACTACATTGCGTCGCATCGGGTTCAAGGTTCTGCCGGTGCAGATAAATTGACAATAGGTCAAATACATTCAAAGACAGCTGTAGGTTTGCAATGAAAGTTAAGCATTAACATGCCTTTTCTATGCTAGATGGATCACTTTAAAATACTGTAATAAGAAGGCGAGGGTAACTTGTCTCAAGAGACACTGCAGATCTAGGTAGGGTTGTGTTGTGAAGCAAGAACCAAACCGACATCCTAGTTTTACAGTGCTGATACAATCTAAATCAATGTTCAATCATTCCGCCTTCTTAGTAGCCTTGCTTCGAAGCTTCATCATCAAGAACACAAGAGCATAGGAGCTAAGACAAAACAGAGCCGTGATGCCGACCTATACAATCGTCATATTAGTACACGAAATAAACAGCAATATCGGGTTAAGGTGCTTACATCTCTCCAGCCATCGTACTTCTGGTTAATGTTGAACGTTTTAACGTACTCAGCCCCGGTTGCATAAGCGCAATAGTAACATTGGCTGCTTGACTCGGGATCCGTAACGTAGCCACCGTTACTGGCGATGAATTCCTTCATGTAACTGCCGCATGTTGTAGAGTTACCGGATGGCAGCGGAATATTAGCCAGCTCGGCAGACTTGCATTCGACCTGGACATCCCAAGCAACAGGCTGGAGAAGACCACCGATCAGATAAGTGAATGGGTCGAGGTAGTACATCCAGTAGCGCCAGAAGGCCTGGATCTGCGAGTACGGAACGACAACTCCACAGAAGTTGATGAGTCCGGCACCAAGGAAGATGGGGTTGGCTACTGCAGCGAAGTAATCGTTGGGGGAATAGGCTGCGATCGCCTGACCGATTGAGGTGTAGAGGAATTCATAGACTGAATGAACGTGGTTAGTATTGGAAGTGAATATGGGAGATTGAAAGGGTATGAACTTACGGATCATTTGCAGATATACCTGACCAGAAACACTAGCCTTGACAGGAAACCCAGCTGTAAAGTACCAGCAGACAAAGTACGTGGTACCGCAAACGATCAAGACCGGGATCTCGGAGATCAGCTGACCGGTGATGAACGCCCACCAATGGTATGACTTGCTCTTCTTCTCACGCGTCTCAAAGATGTCTCGGTTGCGAATAAAAAGCGGTTGAAGCTGGTTGATTGCGCCGGGCGCAACGAAGACGAAGAGGAAGACAGCCATGAGTCGTAGCTGCAGATCGAAGGAGCCGTTACCGATCATCCAGAAAGTGAATCCACTGAAAAGTGCGTTGACAATGTGCAAGATGATCTTGTTCCAGATGTAGTCGGGGTTGCGCCATAGTGCAATCAAGGCCCGTTTTGTGACGATTCGGGATTGGTAGGAAACAGGTGTTGCGAAGTCATGAGTATCTTCCTCCGTTGAGTCAGACGCGTCCTTCTCCGAGACATGGTGCTCTAGCTCGTTCAGTTCTTGAAGCGCCAATTCCCTCTGCTTGGAGTTGTTCCAGATCTCGGGCCAATCGATATCCGTACCAAAGCGTCCTTGAACGACATCGACGATATACTCAGCCGGGTTGACGTCTCGAGGCACAGGTGCTCCGTTGTTGGCGAAGTAGTCAAGAACGATAGCGGAGCTCTCGCCTGTAGGACCAAAGTACGTCGTTCGTCCACCCTTGGCAAGGAGAAGAAGGACATCAAAAGCTTCGAAGAGAGCGGCAGAAGGTTGATGAATGGTGCAGATGATAGTTTGGCCAGCCATGGCAAGCTTGCGCATGAATCGACAGATCTCGTAGGCTGACTGTCCGTCAAGTCCTGAAGTGGGCTCATCAAGGAATAACAGGGAAGGCTTCGCGACCAGCTCGGTGGCGATAGTCAACCTCTTACGCTGCTCAATAGACAGACCCTGACCAGGAACTCCCACAAGAGCATGTTTCAGAGGTGTAAGCTCCAGAAGCTCCAGGACCTCGTGCACATAGGCTACCTTGTCGGCATCAGGGACACTATAAGGTTGGCGAAGACGTGCTGAGAAGAGTAGTGATTCGTAAACAGTGGCAGTTGGTTCATGAACATCATTCTGCTCACAATACCCTGTTGTTCGCTGGAATGTGATACCCTGAGGCTTGCCGTTGACCATGATACTGCCCTCGATGCGACCACTGTCCTTGCGCTGAGCCAGAACGTCCATCAGAGTTGTTTTTCCAGCACCGGAGGAGCCCATCAAAGCAACAAGCTGTCCTGGCTTGACGAATCCTGAGACTTGTTGTAGCAACTGCTTCTCCTGCCCTTCATGATGAACAAAGTAGCTGATGTTGTCGAACGTGAAGACGGTCTCGCGCTAACGATCCCGGGTTCCGGCTTCCTGGTTTGGCAAATGCTGATTGACAGATTTCTCAGGATCTTCCTTCAGTGCCAGTTCCTTAGACTGTGCTCGACGATCATATAGGATCTTTGAACCAGCATCTGAAGCAAGATTGACCTCGAAGCCGACGGCGGTCATGAAAGCGAAGAAGACCCAAAAGGCGATGATGATACCGACGTTCCTCCAGACTTCCGAACGTGAAATGCTGTACTGAAGTCTGAGGTAGTCTGCACCATCAATCATGTTTCCGTCAGAGCCAATCACAGTACAACTCTGGTAGCGACTATCGTTGTACGATGGACCGTATGGTACTAATTGGGGCTCAACGCAGGTCATCTGGAGGTCGGCCATCTCACTGGCCATAACCCCATTGAAGGCATATCGGGCTGGGTTGATGTATATAATCCATCTAAACCACGGATGCATGTTCGTCTCAGGGATAAGATAACCTGTATTTAATTAGTTACAAGGAAACAAAGCCATAAAGTACACTTGAACTTACCAGTGTATACCATCATCGCCATAGTGATCCAGCTGGTAATCTGCGCCGCGAACCCAAAGTGTCGACACCAAGCACCAAGTGCTCGGTAAAGGCTGGTGAAGCAGAGAACCGCCACAAAGTAGACGAACCAATTAGTGAAGAACTTGCCAGCATCGTGCTGAAGCCCAACCATGAAATAGTAGATAATGTTGAAGACGCTGAACATGACGAACACGTAGGGAATATCCGTTATAACACATGCTAAAGCGTAGGCGCTCGGCCTATTGAAGAACAAGCGCTTGTGTCGTGTCAAGATCGGCCTTCCCATGAAGGAAGCTGCTGTTTCAGCCATCTTATTCATACACCAGAGCGATACAGGAAAGAAGAGGGCGCCGGGCTTGCGAAAGATCGAGGTGCTGTCGTGGGGGAGGTTGTACATGAGACTTCCTGTCACGGTGGCCATGATAATAGCTGAGATGAGCTGGAGGACGTTGGAGAAGCGATCACCCCAGAGGATCTGGAATTGTCTGTCAAGTGTTAGTGAGGTTCAAGTACTACATCTATGAGCTGCATCGACATACCTTTTTGTGCATGCCAAGGTTTGATCAAGGAAGGAAACGACGTAAGGACTAGAAAGGCGCGACAAACCCTTAACCATCCGAGACTTCTCAGCAAAGGTAGCATCTTGGAGCTGAGCAATTTCAGCTGCAAGAGAGTCGGCGCTTCGAGATGCCAAAGACTCCTTCATACGCTTGAACATGGCGCTATCCTTGTACCGACGCTCGAATTCTTCAGCCGTCTGAGGAACATTAGCTTCGAAACCAGGAATGATCTCTCGCTCCGTATAGACCGTGACAGATGTAAGGAAGTCGGCGATGTTAGCACCAGGAGGGTACCTGAAGCCCATGTCTTGGAAGTACTGCTTCGCTTCGGCTGCTGGACCGTAGTAGATCTCGCGACCCTCAGCGAGCACGAGAACCTTGTCGAACTGGTCAAAGATCCCATTACCAGCCTGGTACAGTGTAGCAACAATGGTTCTCTGTTGCTCATCTGCCGATCTTCGAAGGACTCTGACGAAGTCTAGAGCGTTGGAGGCATCAAGACCTCTGGTGCTGTTGTCCCAACATTGTACCGGGGCTTGAGTAGCCATGACTTCAGCCACTGAGACGCGTTTTCGTTCGCCGCCCGACACGCCTCGGACGTACTCATTGCCGACGATGGTACCCTTCGTATGGGCGATGCCAAGAGATTGGAGGATGTCATTGGAGGTTTGGTTGACGTATTGCTTCGAGGTTATGTCTGTGGGTTTGGTCGCGGGAGTCTTGGCTGAGGTTGCAAATCCGATCGTCTCGGATACCTTCAGGGTTGGGAAGTGCATGTCATCTAGCATCCGTAAGTATCACCCGAAGTGGGTAGGTGTGAATGCATACCTTCAGTGTTCATAACCATGTGTTGACGGAAGTCCCTTGCCTTTTCGTGCCCAACGTTGCCATACCGGACCTGGCCTTCTACTTGGTAGGCTCCGCTACGATCGTTGGACAGAAGCTTCAAAAGAGATGTGCAACCCGACCCCGGCCTTCCAAGAACAAGGAGCTAAAAGTCGTCCACTTAGTAAATGCATGTCTTGGTGCAAACAATAAGACTTACCATTTCACCAGGATTGACCTGGCCGGTAACCTCGTGGAGTATGTACTAGAGAACGATTAGCTATGGCAGTAAGATATATTCCAACACTGCTCACTCTTTCTGGGCCATTCGCTCTTTGGAACTTGAGCCATTCCGTCAGGACGGACCAGCATGTTGAACCGAAGTTGCGATCTTGACCAGAAACTCGGATGCCCAGATTCTCAAATGTAACAGTCAAGCGCTTGAAGGTCGAGTTGTCTACTCGAGTGGCGCTGCTGTCGGAGGTATCTGAATCGGACATTTTTGAGAAAAGAGCGGATACTAAAGAAATGTAGTAGGAAAAGAATCTCTCACACTCATCGAACACCTTAGAGTAGCTCGAGAGACTGGTGGGCAGCTATATAAAACACTGCAGAGAGCAAGCTAAATTAATAAGTGCTGCTGGATGTACGGAGCTACAGCCTTACGACTACGTAACATGAATCCCGTCTGCGGGTCCGACTTGCGTGGGTCATCCCAGGCTCGGGGGTTCCGGAAGTTTTGACGTTCTTTCTTCCGTATATCCGATCAGAGCTACTGAGCCGGCTACTGCCGTAGAATGGCACGGTTGATTATCAAGATTACTTGTTTTTTAATCCTTGGAATGATCTGATCGATCTTGAAAGTATGTCACTTGGTGTGTGTGGTAGATCATGTTGATGAACAGCTACCAATTCTGAACCATTGAATTTTCGATAAGCTGTAGAATGGACTTCACCATTCGTAACTCCATCAATTATAAGCCCTGTCTAGGATCCTAATAACCGTTGTATTCACATAATAAAATAAGTCTTGGCGTTGAAAATCTTCGAGGTGGAGAAAGATCTACCAATAAAATAAAACACAAAGAAGTGATTTCCCCTTTATTTAACGGTTTACCACACTTCCCACTTACGTTTATTCCTACAATGGCTCAACATACAACCAAGAAATGGCACAAAACCACGTACCCTGACATTGATCCAAGGCGTCCCGAACTCTCCGTATCCGGCAAGAATGTCCTCATTACCGGCGGTTGCAGTGTAATCGGGCGGGCAATGTCTTTCTCCTTTGCCGCAGCTAGAGCATCCAGTATAACCCTGATGGGCCCCTTTCAGGAAGACGTCCGACAGGCTGCGGTTGCGGTAAAAGCCGAGCACCCTTCAATCAAGATACTGTACGAGGCTGTTGATATTACAGATCGTGATCAAGTTGTCGCTGCCCTGGATAGGATAGTCCCATTGGTCGGGGAGCTGTCTATTCTCGTCTGCAACGTGGGCGATATGCCGCAGCTTGCGGACGCTTTTCTAGTCACTCATGAGCAGTTTCATTATGCCTGCGACGTCAACACTTGGGGGTGCATGAACATGATAAGGTGCTTCGAGCCTCGATGCGCCAAAGGAGCGACCATCATCAACGTTAGCGGCGCCTTTGCGCACATTCCACCTATGCACAAGATGTCTGTCCATTATTTCACTAAACTCGCCGGGCTTATGGAACATCTTGCTGCCGAGAATCCAGACCTGCATATTGTAAATATGCATCCGGGTGTTATTCAGACGTTAGTGGACCGCGATAGTGTAGATGGTCCAAATATTGATTTTGAAGATCGTAAGTCTAGCAATCCCAAACTGATCCATTATTTAACATTCGTAACAGCGTCACTCCCTGCTGATTTTACTGTATGGCTAGCATCACCAGAGGCGACGTTCCTGAAGGGAAAGATAGTTTGGGCGAATTGGGATGTAAATGAACTTATCTCCTGCGCGGAATTACCTCATGCTCGAGGGAAAGCCTTACAGCCTAGGTGATGGAAAGGATAGCAGATATAGGTCAATTATTTCACTCGCACTGAGAGCAAGGTGTCTTATACATTTTCAAGGTTCGACGTACATCGCTGCATTTCCGAGCGGAGTACTTTCGCACCACATCGAGTAAGCTTCATAAAAATCATCGACCATATCTCATTATGCACTGTCGGGTCAGCTAATCACTTATAAGATGCGCATAATCCCTCTCGACGCGAAATACCCTGGAGGCCCTGAATCCGAGCTGTCATCGCTCCAGCAAGTGTATCACTAGAGTGCATGTCCGTAGTTGACCTTCGTAACTCCACTACCCTGAAGCAGACATTCAGTTAACCGCTGAATGAAAAGACCGCTGACATAAGCGCATTTCTATTAGAGTTTTTCTTTCTGGGGCCAACAAGCGGGGGCTTTGCTGATCGTTACAGACCCGCAAAAGGAGCGATAGGAGAGTAACTGCCGAGCTAATGAATCGCATTATCCGCTGACCTAAGCGGTTTTTAATATTGCTCTGACTGAGCACTGAGAGCTAATCGCTTGGCAATGGCGGCAGAGTTATTGCAGAGTTAGTCAGGTGAATGATAAGCCTTCCCCCCAAAAAAGAAAAAGACAAAAGGAGTAAGAAAACGGTTCCAGGTCGGACCTACATTTTGGGTCCGTATATCAGATATCGCCAAATGACATATTGGCTTTCCTCCGCTCATCTATGAAACCGTGAAGCAAACACCAGCGATCTGCACAACTCAGCAACCTCCACATTTGTTTGCACATCTACCATGGCTGTCGCATCTACTCGAAATATCACCAAGGACAGTATCTTCTTATTAGAAGATGCCCCTCTACCCCGCGATGGCGTGCTCCTCCAGGTCCGTGCTGGGAAGGTCAAAGATCGCGGCCTGGGAGGAGAGATCACATCAGCCATCTACAAACAAGAACAACAGGGACCAACCTTTGTCACACCCACAGGCGTATCGGGAGATGAGCATGCCGCGAAAAGCCACGGCGGAACTGAACGCGCAGTCCACCAGTACGACCCAGAACACTATCCCAGTTGGCAAGCCGAAGATGCTCCCGATCCAACGCTTTATGATCTTGGAGCCTTTGGCGAAAACATCATCACAACAGGAATGAGCGACGACAATGTCTGCATCGGCGACATATACAAGCTGGGTGATCAAGTGCTGCTCGAGGTCAGCGAGCCTAGACATCCATGCTTCAAGCTCAACTCCCGCTTCAAGTGGCCGCGAGCGCTCAAACGAACGATACGAACCGGCCGAGCAGGTTGGAACATGAGGGTGTTGCAGACGGGAAACATCTGTAAGGGAGACACTATTTCTTTGCAAAAGAGAGTGTATCCCAAGTGGTCAGTCCTTAATGTCCAGCGCATATTGAGAGCGCGAAACGTCTCCCTACAGCTCTTGGCAGAGTGCATCCAGCTTCCCATGCCTCAAATGTGGATAGACATTGGAAAAGAAAAGTTGCGATCGTCTCCCAAGACTTACACTCTCGTCGAGGCTGGACTTGTCACGTCTCGTGTTAAGAAGCTCACCTTTGAGCTGAAAGACGACATTGCGCTTGAAGACGCCGCTTTTGATCCCTACGGCTTCGCTCAGATTGTATTTGGACCGGAAGATAGGTTTGAGCGATCGTACTCGATTGTCGATGGCGACATGCGCAAGTTTAGTCTGGGTGTTTCTCTGGATCGCAACTCTAGGGGCGGTTCTGCATACATCCACAAGGAGATGAAGGTGGGAGACGAGATTAAAATGGCACCAGGAAACAATCTAGCTGCAGTGGAAAACGATGGTAAAGCCGACAAGAACCTGGAGCGAATTCTCATCGTTGGAGGAATTGGCATCACTGCTTTCCTGCCATCGATCCGTCGATGGGAAGCTGACGGCCTTCCATACCACGTTCACTTTGCTGTACCAAGCCCCGACGATGCACCATTCCTCGAGGAACTCCCCAAGGACAAGACAACAATTTATGCCAAGTCGGAAGGCAAGCGACTGAACATCGAACAGCTCATCCCAAAGCCGAGCGAAGGTGACAAGACCTTTCCTGCGCGCATCTTCTCATGTGGACCAGGAGGCATGATGAAAGAATGCAAGCGTCTTACTACCGACCTGGGTTACCCTGAGCACATGGTTCATTTCGAGGACTTTGGTAGCGGTGGTGATTACTTGGGAGATCCGTTCGAGGTGGAGGTACAAGAACCCGAGTCCAAGAGACACGAGACAGTGACGGTGCCTTCCAACAAGACGCTTCTGGATGTCTTGACTGACGCAGGCTTCGACGTTCTCTACTCATGCAAGTCAGGCGCTTGTGGTGCATGTAAGGTGACGCTTTGTAAGGGTGAAGTAGATTATAGAAGTACATCGTTGTTAGACAAGGAGAAGGGTACTGCGCTGCAGGCTTGTGTGGATAGAGGTGTTGGAAACCTCGCTATTGAGATTGACTAGACGAAATATATACGCGCTATGATTCAATTGTCTTCCTTACCCTGGATGAAGTTGAATGGAGTGTTATGTCAGCTGGATTAACTGTGGCCCCTGCTTGTTCTTGTTGATCCGGCCCGACGGTGTCGCAATGGCCTCACTCGAAACCACTTCATGACGCAATCAGCGATCTGTTAGTGAATGAATCTTCATAGATCAGTAGATGAATCATGCAATTGAGTACTTCACATCCCGCAATGATAAAGCTAAATAGATAAAATAACTTTCAACATTGAACCATTCTATAGTCTATAATCTATCCTTTAAAAACACCGCAAATCTAATGTCATCTCCTTACAAGACAGGCTTGGGCGCATTCTTCTTAGCTCTGCCACCGAAGCCCCAGGCGATCTGATGAGCGATCTGGATTTCGGTGTTCAGATCTTCAGCCCATGACCAGACCATGCCGGTGTTCTTCTGGAACAATCGGCCCGCAGCCACTAAGTCCAAAGGAGTATCGTCGTCCTTGCCTTGAATGATCTCCTCCGCAAGGGTTCCAGTCTTGATGCTACCGACAGTGCTAACGAGCAACTTGTCTCCAACAGACCTCTTAATGGCCTTGGCAAATGGAGCCTGGTAGCCGGGACCACCAGCGACCTTCTGCATCTTGTGGATACCACCGCTGGAAACATCGAGGACATCAACACCTCGCTCCGCCAAGAGATGCGCAAGGTTAATGCTCTGCTCGATGGTCCAGTTCTCACCCTCCCACTCAGGGTTGTTGTCGAGCCAGTCGGTAGAGCTGATGCGGGTGAACAAGGGCATGTCGGCGGGCATGACAGCCCTGGCAGCCTCCACAATTTCGAGAGCGAGTCGGACTCGGTTCTCAAAGCTTCCACCGTACTTGTCTGTGCGCTTGTTGGTAGCAGGGGACAAAAAGCTGGAGACGAGGTAACCGTGGGCGAAGTGGAAGTCAATAACGTCAAAGCCAGCCTCAACGGCTCGACGGACTCCGGAGACAAAGTCCTCCTTGAGCTGCTCGATCTCCTCGAGAGTGATGGCGCGAGGAGTGGGGTAGCCTGGAGCGAATGGCTCATTGCCAGGGCCCACAACATCATCGGGCCAACCGCCAGCGGCCTTCTCAGCAGCAAGACCCGCATCTAACCAAGGAGCAACACAAGAGGCTTTGCGACCAGCATGACCAATTTGAATACCAATGAGGGAGTTGTTGGCATGCGCAAACTCAACGTGCTTTCGAAGTCCTTCGACGTGCGAGTCCAGCCAGATACCCGAGTCCTCGGGGGTGATACGGCCTCGGGCCTGCACAGCGGTGGCTTCAAGCATGATAAGACCAGGTCCACGCTGGGCCAGTCCACCGTAGTGAGCAAAGTGCCAGGGCTGTTGGAAGCCATCACGGGCGCTGTATTGACACATGGGGCTGACCCAGATGCGGTTGGGCATGGTGACACCCCGGATCTTGATAGGTGTGAAGACCTTGGGAAGAGAGTCTTTGGGACCAGTAAGGCCTAAACCAGGAGCGGGCAACTGCTCGGGGTTGAAGTATTCAACTCCCTTGGCAGCGATGTTCTTGACGACTTGGTGCTTTTCATCGTGAACCTCAGTGCCGTTCTGGGTGGTGAGGACAGGTAGATGTTGGACTGTCATTGTGATTTATGGGTGATGTATTGATGTTTGATTGAAGGTGTTGGAAAATGTAATCTTGATGATAGAATTCTGGAATGTTTTAGACTGTGACGTGACAACCTTCTCCCTTAAGTAGACGGCTTCGTGCAGGAACTAGCGTCGTGGCTTTATTTACAACGTTATGCATACCGCTTAACAAACTGGACTGATTATGCCTGAATTACTAATTCTTACCGATTGTCTTGCAAATCCGCTTCCAGCGGCTGTACGTAATGTCTTGAGGCATTCCCGTTTGGAATAATTTTCGCATTGATCCTGCATTGACCAGTGAAAATCACACCGTGACTCGTGGCTGTCTCCACCTAGCCGTGGAACTCGGTAGTACCGAATGCCTTGCTGTGGCGGATATACGGATCGCCCACTGGCAATACTTGGCATATCATGCTATTTGACCACTGTAGATCAATTTACAGTTGGAATGCTGTCCCACTTCTTCTTGGAAAAGATCTGTAATCTTCGGTAGTCAATCTTAGTAACCTTGCCCTCGCATGACAAACTGCCGAGACTAACAGTTTCCAGCAAAGTCATGCCTTTGATCCGACACTAGCTATAAAGGCTGAAACATCTCGTACCTTTACGAAATTACAAAATTCTGCAACTACGTCACATCATGTCTGTCAATCTTCATCACCAAGCAGCCGGCGAGGCAACCCCGTTTGCATTCCTATGGCGCCAACTCTTCCAGTCAATCCCTTCTATTCCGAAATCGGTGGATCTATCTGGCCAGACTGCACTCATCACTGGAGCCAATACGGGCCTTGGGTTTGAAAGCGCACGTCAGCTTTTGCAACTCGGCCTCTCGCACGTTATCGTCGCCGTCCGATCTCAAGCACGAGGAGATGCAGCAGCCAAGCAGCTACAGGCAAAATTCCCCTCTGCAATAGTCCAAGTGTCCACAGTCGATATGACGTCTTATGACTCCATCATGGCTTTTGCAAAGCGTTGCGAGACCTTGGAGCGCTTAGACATAGTTATCCTCAACGCGGGACTAAGTTCACCTGCATATGAACGCACAGAAGCGGGCCACGAATTGACATTACAAGTCAACTATCTGTCCACAGCTCTCCTCGCCTTAGTCTTTACGCCAATCTTAAAAGCGAAGCGTCGCACAACAGGTCCAGCGAGATTGAGTCTCATTGGTTCAGATACATCGTATTACGCAGATCTGAAGCACACGGATTCGGAACCTATTCTTGAGTCTATGGACAACCCAGCTCGCTTTGACTCATGGGAAGCCTACAAGAGCACTAAGTTGTTACTAATGATGTTCGCACATGAACTGAGCAAGCGTACATCTGCCGACGATGTTATTATCAACGTCCCGAACCCTGGTGCATGCAGGGGTACACAATTTGGATCGACGACGGAACGCTCTACTGCGCAGAAGGCTGCTCTTCATGTAGTTTCGCTGATTATCGGGAGATCACCTATTGCTGGTGCCCGGCAGTATGTCGATGCTGTAACGACCAAGGGGGCTGAGAGCCATGGGAGCTTTGTAAGTGAGGGCAAGGTCAAACCGTAAGTTCAGTTTTCGTCAAACGTCGCAGCCCGTGTTGATATTTATCCAGGTTTCCACCGATCATGTACGAGGAGTCTGGTAAAAGGCTTCAGACGATGTTGTGGGACGAGACGATGATGGAGCTTAAATTTCAAGATTATGTGCTCTAAGAATAGTAGAATTTACGCTGGCTGCTGTTTTCCTGGCCTTACTGTGTCCCTTTCACCGCGTTCGCAAGCAGTACCGTTAAATACCATTACTTCTCTAGCCTTTTTGAAGATACAATTGTCTTGCGTCGTCACTAAACTGGAAGTTCTCGTGACTTGAATGATACTGAGAAGGAGGCCAATGTCCGGTCGTTAGTGTTGGCTGGCGTTGAAGTCCTTATAGGCGACCCCTCAGTCACAGTATCCTGAAGAGTTCTAGCGGTGTTCTGAGAAGAAATTGATGGATAAGAAGGGCAAGGTAAAGAATTAGATATCGGCCAAATTGTAGTTTATCTCTTTGCGATAACACACCTCACAGTTATTGTTACTAAGCTATGGGTCTTTCTCTCTAGAATTCCTTCGCCACACCTTCACAGGCATGGGGCCCAGGATATGGTTCATTGTTTCCTCTCTCTTCATCTTAAAACCTGCTGGTAGGGCAAACTCGTACCGGTGAACTATAGAAGCAAGACACACAGCCTGCTCGAGATAAGAGATATTACGCCCAATGCATCCACGAGCACCGGCAGAGAAAGTAATGAAGTGAGATTGAAGATCCTTACCCTTCTCGCCCAAGAATCGTTCAGGAACAAATTTCTCCGCCTCAGGGTAAATCATCTCATCGCGGTGTGCAACCAGAGCAGACACGCTAACACTTGTGTTTCCGGGGATGTACTGGCCCATGATGGCTAACCCTTCAGGAGGTGTCTGACGACCAAGACCCTGAGGAGTCGGTGGCCAAAGCCGAAGCGACTCATCGAGGCAAGCGCGGAGATAGGGAAGGTGCTTAACCTTGTCATAGGGAGCAACCGTCTCGTTGGGATCAAGGGCTAAGTCGAGTTCTTGTCGCAGGAGCTCCATTGATCTCGGGTTCAGTAGTAACTGGTAAAGAACGTTGGCCAAAGCAATAGCAGTGGTGACACTTCCAGCGTTCATCATGATGTTGATCTCGGCAACAACTTCGCCCCACTCAAGATTATGAGGGTTGCCGTTCCGGTCCTCCATTAGAGCTTGAAAGAAGTCGTCGAGCTTTTCCCCTTTCAGATATCTATCTAATCGGAGTTGAGCTCGGCGCCACACGATATCATCCCAACCCTTGGCCGACTCGGACATCTTCCGATAGAAAGGAATGATGTTGGAGATCTTATTAAGTAACTTGTAGTAGTCGTAGCTCCAAATTAGATAAGACTGCTTGCGTGCGGTGGGATAAAGGCATGCTCGTAAATTGGTTTCGTAGACAGTACCGCATGTCTCCTGAGCTTCCACACGGTCGTGACCTCGATCAAGAAGACCAAGCTTCTCAGAAAGGCCAATGTCGACAATGGCATCAAGAGAAAAGAAATTGGACCAGGCACGGAAGTCAAGATTGACGTCCTTGATGTTGGGAAAGTGGTCACCCTTGGGCATGGGAGCAGTGCAGACCTTGTCAAAGTGGTTCATCATTCGCTGCACCTTATCCGCAACCTTGTACTCCCAACCTTCGAGATTCTTAAGTGCGTAAGCCGATGACAGAACCTTTCGCTTTCGGGCGTGATCGTTCTTATCGACAACGTCGGCTAGGTGAAAATGTGTTCCGGCTCCTACGACATATGATCCATCCTTGATACAGGTAGTTCCATGGCCATAGATGTCTTTGATAGCTTGACCACCAGCGAAGGACAGTGCGTTGGGTCCCGTCCTGATGATGGGCATTTTCTTGTGTAGTTTCGCGAGATGGGCCGATCGTGCGCCCCCATGAGCAAGGATCATAAAAGGAAGGCTAGACATGCCAGAGAACGGGGACATGTTGGGAAATCGTCGAAGACCTGCATCGTGTTACTTAGAATGTGCGGGACATTCACCTTTGAGGCGAAATGACCTACCTTTGGGGTCTTTCAGGTAGACGAGAAAAGGATAAATAATGAAGTAGATAACTGCAGCAATACCCACTGCGGCAGCATAAGGCGCAGAGCCCAAGGGTGTCATTGAGGTTGACATCGTTGACAATCCCAAGATTCCCACTACTATGGTAAGAAGCAAAAAGGATATTGAGGAGATCAAGAAACAGCCGCTTTCAACTAGAGGCTCATGAAGCAAGGTATAATGGCGAGACAACAATACTCTCTTATACATAAAATTGTTGATGAGGATAGATAAACTCATGCTTGCCAGGTGCAATCTCGATGCGGAGGTTCCCGTATTTGGCAACTTTCTCCGCCCCCATAGTTTTACCCCACATGAATCTAACCCACAAGTTCTGAACATTTCCTTACCAGTCCAAACAGGAACATGCTATCATGGGGTATATCAAGTTGGGGTGGTGAACTAGACTCGTACCAGAAGGATTAATCCTTGTTGTAGATCTGGCGAAAAATTCCTATATTGGTCGACCAAATCTCCCCCAGCCTAAGACCACGCGCGGGGACAAACGCTTTTTCCAGACATGACGTCTTTGGCATTTTGGGGGTATTGTTGGTCCGCCATACAAGGCAACTTGTTCCCTAAGGTCGCATGAGCAAAGGCAAATTCATCCCTAAGGTGACGCAGCAGAACCGCGGCAAAAACGTTGATCATAGGATCTGGTGCCCACCTCCATTGATGTAATTCATCTCATCATGGAAATAGTTTCGAGTGGACCAACCTTTGAGTACTTCTCAATATGGATTTCACCGCTCTATTGAACTTGTTTAGTTAAGATAGTATATAAACTTACTATTATTAGTTTTGTTAAATTCTTTTTAAAAGCATAGGCTTGTAGCCTTATAAAGTACAAGGGTATCTCTGAACAGCAAGGCTAGGATGAGTTTTTTCTCTAAAGTATCATCAACTTGTAGCCTTATGGTGTAGTTTCAATATTGAAAGTCTATTGTTTAAGGCTATCTTCTTTATTTATCAAATGATCTCAAGTCTCCAATGTGCAATTAAGGCTCCTGTCTTACTATCAATCCATCTATTAGTACTTATAATATGACTCAGTTAAAAAAAAGATAGGAGTGAAAGAATAAATTGTAACGGCTGTTTTATACCCCAAACCGTCTCCCACAGCATCGTGTATAGAAAATAATCTATTCGTTTATTTATGACGGTAGTTTAGAGCCGGATACACAACCTAGATATTAGAAAGTCTAGCGTAAGAGAATGCCTAAGGTACACAGAACAATTTTACCAGAAAACATGAAGTATATAGTTACTCGTGACGTGCAGTACACGAAATTCACTATCTAGGCCTTGGACGCTACAGAAGCCGAGCTATTAATCTTGAGATCACGCTGCATCTGCGTGGCCAGCTTCACATTAAACCCATCTTCGAAAACCTTTCTGACCTCTTCAAGTGGAAGTCCTTTAACCTCGGGGTAAAAGATAATGACAAAGATCCAGCCAAAGAAGCAGATACCTGCATAAAAGCCGAACGCGCCGCTAGGTGTCATGCTCTTCATCATAGAGAGGAAGGTAGAGGCGATAATAATGTTGCAGCCCCAGCATGTAACTGTATTCATCATTGTGCCGAGTGCCCTAACTTCTAAAGGTAGAAGCTCAGTTCCAACCCATCCGATTGTGGCGACACCACTAGCGAAAAAGGCAACGTAGAAGATAATGGTGACAAGCACAACTATACCTGCCCAGTTGACGGAATCGGCTTGGAGGACAAGGTCTTTAGAGATGGGGATCCAGTAAAATGCGATAGCGGCGATGAGCATACTAATAGACTGTAGAAATGTCAGTATCTTGTTGTTACTAAAGACTAGGAAGTATCTTACCATTCCTAGTACAGTGACTAGTAAAATAATACGGCGTCCAGCTTTATCGATAACAACCAAGTTAACGAACGTGAAGATGAAATTAGTGGCACCAACAACAATCGCGACAGCGGTTGGCTTGTTGAAGCCGACGAGGGAGAATAGGGTCGCGGAGTAGTACATAAGAGTGTTGAAACCACCGAGCTGAGAGACTGTGATAATGTCAGCTACAGAAGTTCAGATCGACAGGCATGCTTGGAAGCTTACTAGCCATGATAGTGCAAGCAGAAATCAGGGCCCGAAGATTGGAGGGCACGCAGTGAAGTTGCTTGAACTGCCACCAGAGAGACTTATTGGCCATAACCGAACACTCGACTTCAAAAGCCCACACAAGACGATCAAGCTTGGATTTGAGCTGGTTTTCAGTAGCAGCGGGGTAGACTCGTCGCAAACACTTCTCAGCTTCGTCTCTCTTTCCGTGTGCTATGAGTTGTCGAGGCGATTCGGGGCATCCGGGAAGCAGCGTGGCGAGGATTATAGGAGGAATGCCGCCAACAGCGATCATGTATCTCCAGCCATGAGGAACATCGGTAAATGCGGCGCCAAGACCGTAGGAAACCAATTGACCGAGCGTTACGCTGAGGTTATCAAAGGCAATCATACGGCCGCGGTACTTGGCTGGGGCGAGCTCTCCAATGTATAGGGGCTGACTAGATTAGTTCAGGACACCTGTCAGTCGAGGTTGGTACGTACAATGATCATGGCGGCTGAGCCGACGCCGAAGCCGACTATAAGACGTCCAGCAGTCATGGTAGCAAGATTGAATGCAGCAGCCTGAACAACAGACCCAACGAGGAAGAGAAAATAGCCGATGTAAATTCCAAGCTTGCGACCGTACTTATCAGCTGGAAGACCAGCGATCAGTGCGCCAATTAGAGCGCCCCCAGAGGTGATAGAGGTGATGAGTTCTTGTTCGTGAGAATTGAGATTGTGCCCAAGGTCATCACCGAGAGTAACTAGAACAGCTGAGATGACACCAGTGTCGTAACCTGACAGTTCCGGTTAGGAGCGTCCAAAAGGAAAGGGTAGAGATTACCTACCAAACAAAAACCCGCCCATGGCGACGGTAAATGTGATGAGCCAGACTGACTTGGATGGCTTGGTATCCTCGATGGAGTCGTCAAATTCGACAACAGTACCGTGGGACTCTTCAACATGTTGGATGTTGGTGGACGTTGACTTTTCCAAGCCATGGCCCTCAACTGAGGATTTGCGATTATCATGGGTAGACATGTTGCCTAACGCCAATGCGGCAAATATAAATAAAGTTGGATGTTGTGATAGAGATGAGCTTGTGGAGAGAAAAGGTCAGGACACACAAGTCTACCTTGGCGCTCTATATATATTCTAATCAAGCGGATAACTCATTTGTTGTTTCGCTGGCCCACATCCCCCACTGTCCGGAGAACCTTGTTTTTCTTGGGGTGGATCACCTTGAAAGCTGGGGTTATCATGGGGTGACGGCTAAGATCTAGAGGTGGCACAAAGTCTCGATACAAAAGGGTAATGGCTCTACTTCTCCGCATTAGCTGCCGTCAGCTCCATGTCTTGTGATCTCAGTCCCAAAAGTCCGCCACGGAGATTTAATCCTGTTTTGTGCCGGAGTTATATTCCTCTATGGATCTGACGGATGATTTTTAGCGAAAGGTGTTAAGGATCAATGCTGGGACTCAAGTCGCTTCCTGTTTCGGTGTGCTTGTCCCGGAGCCCACTAAACCGGTCCCGCTTGTCGCCGGAACAAACACACCGGATCTGTCACGAAACTGTTGCAGCTGTTACTGGCTCGCTCTAGCTTTGTTGCGAATTGGGTTTAGTGTCACGCCTCCAGGGACATCCTACAGAGGACCAGTGCACGATGTGGATATCCTCATTTGTATGTGTTCTTATTCTCCTCTGATCAGCTTGGTACGATATGGCTCCACTCGCAAGTCTTGGGTATCAATAATGATTCCTCAATATCCCGAAGTCGATAACGCCATTGGACACTTGTCTAGGAAGCCTGGCTTATGTTGAGTGACAACTCGAAACTACGCCACTCAACGGGAAAAGTCGTGGCCTGGCTCGAGCCATCCCCATGTCTCTTTCAGTCCTTCTCGTCTAGGAAGAGTTAGCTTTCAAGTTTTCGAACAACTATGTCGGTCACACCATACATGCGAGAAGTTGGCCATCCCAGCTGATGGGCCGCGTTAGTAAGAATGCGAAAGAGGGTATCTTGTTCCGCGCGCGTGTCAAAAAGATCTCCGACCAAGGCTATCGCCATGCAAGCATTCCTCAACATAAATAAGCATAATCGCCAACTTTTCGGGGATAAGATTACACACAGATAGGTGGGACTGGCTTCACCCATGCCTTCGGCAATTGCGCAGATTATCTTGGTATCGTTCTTCATCTCGAGCTACTCAACATTAGATAAACACTTTCCAGTGGCATCATGTTTGTATACCTCTATTCGCTTCATTGCGTTGTTCCTTGTAGGTCCAATCTTGGGAAGCCGCGGATCGTGAGAAATAAGAAGCATTCGACCAAGATGATAGTATTGCAAGCCAGCAGCCACTGATTCGTTGTACACCCAGACATCTGGAAGGACCCGTTCATCGGGGTGATTGCATGTATAGATTGGATCGAACGAGTCTGGTTTGGACTTTGACCAAGTAGTAAGATCTGCCAGTAACGCAGAATAGTGATCAACATATTTGTTGTCGGAGAAGCAGTATCGTGCAATGTCTGCCAGGTGAAGAAGCATCAGGTTTGCCCATTCTTTATCATCTATAGGAACACATTTCTTATCTGCATATGCAGAATTTTGGTTTGATGCGAAAGGTAGTTGAGTGACAACTGCTAAGTAGATCTCTAGTCGTAGGTTCGCCCACCATACGGCTTCTGGAAGGTTTTCTTGTTCGAGTGGGTTTACCAGTGCGTTCGTCATCCTATCATGACCTAGTGAGGGAGTAGATCTCAAATTCCTAGCTGTTCGCGTAGTGTCGTTAGTATCGAGGTTCTTCTTTGCTGTTGTCACCTTGGATAGGTTTTGTGACTTGGGAGTAAGAGAGTCATTAAAAGACAAGACACTGACCTTCCATAACATGTAAAAAGCGCGATAGCAGGCTGGTAACAGAAAGAGTCTCTTGGCTATCCAAATCAATAATTGAAGTAATACTAGGCAGATGTTTTGTGTGGTCAGAAGATGTATCAGCCATTGAGCTTAGGATAATATTTGTTTCCTCTTTACCCAGATGTCTCGACGCGATTGTTAAGATAGACTTAAGGAGTTGCGAAGATTGCAACAGTCGAGATGCCAGGCAACTAGAGAACGGACGATCTGGGTCTCCAAGATCGAAAGCATCGCTGAAGCCGGAGAAGAAGTGACGGACCAAGTCTGCATCGCTCCGTTCAAGCACGCAACTAGGCAGGTACAGTCGATATCTATCGCCATACGAACTTTGGGTGATTTGCCGTGTATGTCTATTGTTATGCCAACTACTCTCAGTCTGTTCGGCTGCAATGGGTGCGTATTCTTGTAACAGAAGCTCAGGTAATTGATCAGGGGTTTGGTGAAATGGTAAAGTGGCGTGGTTGAGATGACTAGAACCTTGGTGTTCATTATCTGTATGCAAGTAAGTCGGGCTAGCCAAAAGATGTCTGAGACTTTCGGTATCATGTTGACCATCGATACATAGTGGCGTTGATTCCGCGTCCTGTATTCGCCGGAGTGACCTGGACTGGTCTTCCGAAGACCCGGGATCACCTTCGGGGTCCGAGAGAGAGTTGAACGATCGAACGGTATCTAACGTCTGATCCACAAACTCAATCTTTTTGTTCGAGAGCTTGCTCCACTGTTGCCCCGATGGGAATTTTAATATTCCTCCCTTTGCTCTTCTGCTGCCTTAGTAATAAGCTGCGTTATAGAACATCCCTATGACTTACGTCGAGCCGAGACTGCCGTGGCGAAATCGCAATTTGAGAGTTCTGTCGCAATAGAGATTCTTCTTGACGCACTGAGCACACGGCTTTTCATCGTCGCCTTTACCGTAGAGACTTCATCAGCAAACTGATATCCGTCGATTGAAAGGAAACACATACATTTCAGATGTCTAACCAAATAGATCAATATCTAGCTATAGCCAAGCTACCTGTATGACGTAGCGCACCTTTCACGGCAATTCTAGCACGAATTAGCCAAAGAGTGATAAGCAGAATGTACAGATCTTCGCTAACCTTGCAGCCCGAGATTCTCTGCCCTGTTCGTCCCATATTCTGTT
Organism: Fusarium caatingaense; assembly: GCA_013624355.1. Classification (NCBI taxonomy): domain Eukaryota; kingdom Fungi; phylum Ascomycota; class Sordariomycetes; order Hypocreales; family Nectriaceae; genus Fusarium; species Fusarium caatingaense. Next base: position 47,154 of record JABKKP010000357.1, read on the forward strand.
ATTCAGTTTGGGCGTCTGGGGAAACGAAAAGCAAGATGGGGTTGGAGTTAGCGGGGGGGCGGGAGACCAGTTGGGGCACGTTAGGAGACTTATACCTGTATTTGACTCGGGAGGGATGTAACTCCGGGCCCAAGTGGATCAAACAACAATGGTACTATTTGAGCTCTTATAGACAATGCAGGACAAACATGGTACATAATTATGCACTGGCTTTAACTCTATCCTTGAATTTAAACGATAGATTGGGGAGCTGATTGGTACTCTGCCATATGAATATTTAACGTGACGTTCTACCTTAGATTGAAGAACTCCAGGTTTGGGGTGTTTGTTCCGAGGCTAGTTCACTGGCTTGGGGCTTAGCTCCGGAACAGATGTACTGAATTGAACCATGGTTTGCGGGGAAGTCCACCAAGTACCCAAGCCAAAGAGCGAACTCTATTGGTTCGATGATCAAATAAGATTTTAGCAGATATTTCCACTTTTCAAAAGGCATTATGACTCCTTTGCCCACTTTGAGGGTATTATTGTAATAATGTTTCTTTTCCCTGCCTCGAGTATTGTAATTTCATTCCCCATAAGCCATTGGGCAACAAGGTGCATAATAGTAATTAGTACTCATCTTCTACCATAACAAATATATATCGGTTTCATCTACTCTAGCATGTCTTTTAATTTGCGATATGTCAATAATAAATTTCCCAATAATAAATGATTGCGAATAGCGTGTTTTCTACGCTGGAAATTTTCTAGCTAGCAATCTTGATTACCTAATAATAGTAGCCACTGCTTTATTTGTCTCCTCACAGTTATTCTCCGTACTCCAACGTAGTCTTCCCAACTTTTTTGTTTCACGATGGCGTATTCCCCTATCCACGGCGCCGTTATGCCGCCGTCTCTTTTCCTAGCATGTGAGTCGACAACGTCTAATTCAAGCCAGGATGTAGAGTGAGTCTTTTCACTAGCATACAATATTAGTCCTCCCTACTGATCTTCAGTAAGGCTGTCCTCTCCAGCATCTTCTGTATCCGACTGTTCTGTCAGCAGAGCGTGTGGCTTCACTTCCCCACTAAACAATCGACGAGCAGCTTTGCTCTTGGTGAATTATCTCCAACATCTTGCACCAAGAGTAAGCGATTATCTTCCAGACGATGTGAAGTTTTTAATGTCCCATTTCTAGATTGATCTCTGCGATCCTTCGAAACGCTTCGGCCGCGAAGTACCAAAGAGAGCCCGCCAAACTCCCCTCCTAGCCTACTCCATCTTGGCTTTCTCGTCACGTCATCAAGTGCTGGTCACTGGTATTGATGATGAAAGTAGCGAACAATACCACAGCTATGCCCTGCGCATTCTGATTCCTATTCTTGACGACCCGATGTCATCTTTGGATGAAAATCTTCTAGCAGCGGCGGTCCTGTTGCGGCTATACGAGGAAATGTGTGGTAAGTCATTCGAAGGAGAGCCATCATTATAATTTGCGTATTAACGCCTTGGAAGACGTTGACACTGGCACACATCTAATTGGATGCGCCCGACTCTGGAACGGCATCCCTGACTTCATAGCCCAAGGAGGTCTAAGCGAAGCAGCCAGTTGGATCATGCTTCGACAGAATTTGCACATATCTCTCATCAAAAGTGAGCCTATACAAGTAGATCTGAACAAATACAGACGTTCGAGGTCATTCATAAACACGACTGATGAGGACTACGCTAATAGGGCCATTCTTCTTTGCTGTGAGGTATTAGCGACTTGTTTTGGCCCAGGCGCACAACCCAATTACGAAACGTGGGCTCGGCTTGATGAGGAGGTCGCCACATGGCATGATTCTATACCGACACATTATCATCCATATTATTCCGATGTCGGGAATACTTCTACAGAGGCTAAGTCTGCTTTTCCCACAGTATGGATGATGAACGCAGCTCAAGGTCAGTACACTTCATGCTGTCTGATGTAACAAATGTGACTTACGATTTGCAGTCATGGGATATCAACACTATTGTATGGCTCGGAGCCTGCTGCATATCTCTGAGCCCAGACTCTGGGTTTCAAGTCTAAGAACCATTGAAGATCGGGTAGTCGCAGATGTACGTCAACTTACCTTCTCTCAAGCCAGATTGCTAAAGTTTGGATGGTAGAAAGCAGCCTTGAACGATCTTCGTATCGCCATTGGTCTCGGCATCCACAACCCTTCAGTGATTGGTGCTGGGTTCACTGTACATCATATTCTTTTTACTTGTGAGTTTTAAATGCTTTCTGTTCAATCTCACTAAGATCACTGACGGAACAGGTGGTTGTTTGTTAACTGATCCTGTAGAGCAGCAAGAGGTGCTTGAATTCATAGATGACTTTGGCAAGAGCGTCGGATGGCCAATACATCGCTTAAAAGATAAACTGAACGCAACCTGGAGCAGAGGCGATGTCTAGATGACGAGCCTATCTTGCTATCATGGTTCACATATTTGAGCCACAGGTATTGCCATAACACCAGAATCATCTTGCTAATTCTCAGCTAATTCTGACAACAGCATCTCCAAGCAGTATCAAAAGCTTCTATTGGTCGACGGGCTGTGACAAGATGTAGAAAGGATTTCTGCTGTTCAGGAATTCTCTTCGTATGATGTTAGGTTGTCCATGCTTACTATAGCCCACTGGTTCATAAATGCCTTCTAGGTCCAAGTCACAGGCCACTGACGTTCTAATTAAAAGCCAAATGCTACCTATGTCTTCCGAACACTGTCTCCTGCCTGGTCCACTTATTTGAGAATCTTTTCACGAGTGCGCGACTTTAGGTGATTACTACCGGTAAAACATCATATGAACAGTCATGTATATAGGGTAGTCTTGGTGGTCCACTTCAATTCGTACATTAACTAATGATCGCTGACGGGGATGAAACATCTATGCAACTGGCACCGGCAAATAGTGGCCCTTGTTAAGAAATCCCACCAATCACATTCCTAACGTTACTCGAAGGGAAAAACCAATTCCCCGATCATTACTCGTTAGGGAGCCTCGGAGGGACCAACTTAGCAAAACGAGTATATGCAATACAGACATTGGAGGAGTTTTTAGTCCCCTATGCAACCCTCAACAGTTGTAGATGATGCGCAAGCCGGGTTCCCCTATAATGGTACAGTGGCACTTTTCGCAATTGGTATATAAACTTCCGTTACTCTTGGAACATAACGATGAGGTAGAGGCCAATCTGATCACCGTCAATTAAGATGAAGTTTACCACATTATTGACTTTCGCAGCTATTTCGGCTACACAAGCGGCTCAGCTTGCGTTCCCTGGGGCTGAAGGCTTCGGTAGGAATGCTGTTGGTGGCCGCCAAGGTGAGGTTTACAAGGTAACAAACCTCAAGTAAGTTGAGATAAGTCTTGAAACTTGAATATCAAATAGTCTGACCGGAAAATAGTGACAAGGGCGAAGGGTCCCTTCGAGACGCGGTATCACAGCCCAATCGGATCGTTGTGTTCGACGTCGGTGGCATCATAAAGATCTCTGAGCGTATTGTTGTATCTAAGAATATTTACATCGCTGGACAAACTGCTCCCGGTGGCGTAAGTCTATGTTCTAATTATAGATGCACACTTTAACTTACTTACTTTAGGGTATTGTCGTCTATGGAAATGGCTGGTCCCTGTCTAATGCCAATGATTCCATTTTGCGATACATTACCATCCGGATGGGAAGGGGAGGAACTTCAGGAAAGGATGCCATGGGTATCGCGGACGGCAAGAACATCATTCTTGACCATGTGAGCGTCTCGTGGGGTCGCGACGAGACTTTCTCCATCAATGGTGACGTTTCAAACGTCACTATCCAAGACAGCATTATTGCTCAAGGCCTTGTCTCACATTCTTGTGGTGGCTTGATGCAGACTGATGGTGGAGTCAGCTTATTCCGCAACTTGTACATTGATAACAAGACTCGAAACCCCAAGGTCAAGGGCGTCAACGACTTCCAAAACAATGTATGCATTTATACTTACCGATTTAGTGTTGCTTTACTGACCAGCGCATAGGTCATTTACAATTGGGGAGGGGGAGGTGGTTATATCGCTGGAGGTAGCGAGGCTGACAGTTATGTTAACATTGTTAACAACTACTTTATCTCTGGTCCCGAAACCAGCGTTACTGCCTTCACCCGGGGAAATAAGTACTTCCACGCATGTGCGTATAACCGTATTCTATATGATAATACAAGGCTAATAAAAGCATAACAGATGTGAAGGATAACTTTTATGATTCCAATCGCAACGGAGAGCTTGATGGTGCTGCGCTCTGCCAGAAAACAACCTGCTACTCTGACATGGACCTCGTTGCGACCCCATATGACTACCCTGCTCCTGCTAAAGCCCTTACGGCCGAGCAGGCAGTCGATGCTGTCCTCACTGGTGTGGGCAATTCGCTACATAGAGACAGTGTTGACACCTCCCTCATTGATGAAGTCAAGTCTTATGGCAAGACCGGGAAGCTAATCTCTAACGAGAACGATATCGGTGGTGTTGGAGAGATTGCTAGTGGTGACGCTCTCAAAGACTCGGATGGTGACGGCATTCCCGATGAGTGGGAGACTGCGAACGGCCTGAACCCCAAGGATGCTTCAGATGGCATGAAGATAGCGTCAAACGGCTATGCAAACCTTGAGAACTACGTCAATTCTCTTGTGGAATAGGTTCCCGTTTAGGTATTATCCTTATACCTTCATTTCTTTCTTCAGAACTATATTCATTCCTCTGCACCTTGATATACAATTTCAAACACCAAGTTAGTCAGCCGATCCCTGATCCATCCGTAGCCGCGGTACAAAGCCATCCTCCATCCTTCTACACCTGCTTGGCCTATTACTACATCAGCCATCTTTAAATACATAGTTTTCCCAACCCCGAGATAACAGACTCCCGCCAATAAGAGACTGCTGCTATAGCAGCACCCGGTCCTGCAAGGCCCAGAGTAGCGAGCGAAGCTAACCCTCCGATAAGAGCCTCTCGTGTCTTCACGAACCCAAGCGATCTCAATTGCCACGCCGAGTAAAAACAGTGCATAAGACTTGATGCTGCGTTGATGGCACCGATCATCGGGATGGAACCAAGCATGGGCATGATCAAGTCGGAATGGCTTTCGGGGATATGTGCACCAAAGTTTGATGCAAGCTTCATAGCAAGGGGCAAAAGGATACAAGCAGCAAAAGCAGAGCCATGGACGGATTTGAGGATTGGTACATCTTCACCCTTGTATATCTCAAGCTCGTGGTCGGTAATGAAGTCAAGTGGCCTCTTCTCGTTGTGCTTTTCTTCGTTGCGACCCACCTTCTCAGATCGGAGAGTTGCGACCCCTCTTGTGAAAGCCACGCAAAGCAGTGGGCATGCTCGCCATATGAGACCGAGTTGGTGAACATGCTTGGTGTCTTGGATAAGGAAGGCTCCCAGAGTGGGTACCATGTAACCCAAAACCATGCCTGGTACAATAGACTTGGCAACGTTGGTTCTCACTGGTCTCTGTGTAATGGATGGGCTGGAGAAGAGAACAGAAAGGAGATTGAAGACAATGGGCAAAGACGTTGGCCCAGCCAAAGTGAAAAAGCCAGATTGGAATGTCATCCTATTTCCAATCAGCAAGTACTTCAAAAGGTTCTTGTTAGGTGGTACGAACCATGACAAAGGGTCGAGGACACTTCTGTTTCGAGACCCCTCAATCATCCATGTGGACAGACACGGTATCAGACTGATCAAAAGTCCAGTCGAAGATTTGAGGCCAGCCATTTTAGAGAAAGCACCTCCAGTGCCCAAATGCTGGAATACCTTCGCAATTCCGGCTTCTGCCTGTATAGCATTATTTCCAAGTGCAAGGTATCCCAGTACGCCAAGACCACATGCAACGATCCAGGGAACCTGCTTAGTAAAGCTGCCTTTGAATGGTTTGGCAGGCAATTCGTCCTCAAACGGAACACAATGAGGACGGTTTGGTAGAGGAATGCCCTCGATCCTGGGGGCAGCGGAACAGACTGGGACAACAACGTCGGCAAATGCAGTGGGGCCGAATAATGGGAGAAGATACGAGAAGAGGCCGGCGCAAGGCATTCTCTGGCTCGATATCTGCTGTAAAAGGTGTGCTTGTGCTACAAGATTACGCGATCGCTCGTATCGTCGGGTGTGCACTTTTGATAGTGCAGTCTCAATTTGAGACTCCGAGAGGCCTTGAGGCGACGTCTTCAGATGCTGTACAAGAGAATTGACCAGAAGCGCGGCGGCCTCAATAGCACCATTGCCTCCTTGACCAGACGCTGGGTCAATCTGACAATTGACCTTGTCAGTGTTGTTGCCAAATATTCCGATTAGGAATTACTTACCTTGTGTGCTGAGTCTCCTATCGTAATAATGCGCTTATAATGCCATTTCTCAAAGACGTATTCTTCAAGCGGGACTAAAGTCGACATGATCTTTCTGTCGTACAACTCGCCAAAGGTCATATCCTCAGTGATAGGGTCTTCACGATGAGCTTTGACGAGAGCTTCTTCATCGGCCTTGGAATATCTGGAAATACCATCGCCATATTCAGTATCCGGGAGCCCTTCAAACAGGAACCAATAAGTTCGGTTCATCGGCGCTGCAATTACAAGGTATGAGTGACCTCGTCCGAACACACCTTGCTGGCTTCGGCTGCCATAGTTCCAAGGCCGGTTAGAGATTCCAAATATGCATCTTGTAGTTACCGGGACACCTATTCAAAGATGTCAGCAATGTGAATGAGAGAGAATATCTGTAAACATACGTGAGGTTTCATCAACTGGAAAGTACCCAGGACTCTGCTCTTTGCCAAGGCGCCACATTTCATCTCTGACTTTGCTGTGAATACCATCGGCCCCAACGACTATATCTCCATCGAAAGTGGAGCCATCTTTGGTGTGAACTCGAGCTCCGTTTGAAGTCCATTCGACACGGGTAACTCTTTTATTCGGTAAGATCCGATCTTTGTGCTTGATGTTAGTGTGAAGAACCTGTAGCAACATTTGTCGGTCAATGAAGATAGACGGGTAGCCAGTTCTACACTGATTGTCAGTAAGCGTTACAGATTTCTTTGAACTCATGTTTTTATTACCTCTTTTCAAAGTGGACAGAAAGACTTGTTTCCGAGGCGGCAGTCAGTGGAAGACCATCAGGCCCTCGCACAGAGCCAAGTGTATAGCGACATTCCCCTGCAATGTCAAGGATGGGCTCATAGCACCCAAGCTGGTCTAGAATTCGAAAGCCGTTGGGTAAGATGCCAATACTCGCACCCACTTGAGGCGCGATGGTCGGGTAGGCTTCAAGGAGAACGTAGTCAATGTCAAAACGCTCAAGCATATTAGCCACCGACAAGCCGGAAACACTGCCACCCACGATGATGACTTTGAACCCCATTGTTGAGCTTTTTTGTATACTTGATGTTTTGAGAGTTGTTAATTGGGACAGAATGAGTGATGAGTTGCTTTATGGCATCCTCTATCTTTATAAGCTGTTCTACATACCTAACGCTACCCGGTAAACGGGTTTAAATATGAACCCGATAACAGATGTCGTAATTAGCGAAACTGACTACCGTTCCACCCTGGTATCTTTGACATACTTCTATCCATACCATTGATGAGTTTATTTTACCTTATTTTCGAACGACAGGGATAGACATGTCTGGTATACGAATGATCCTTAGGTCGGTGGCTCCAAAAAAGCCGACACGCACCGCTGACTCAGCGGGACAACGCAATGGAGCTTCCAGGATCCACGGTCAACGGCATTGATAAACGCCGATGTAATAGGAAAATCGTTAAACCTGCAGATCTTCTCAATAACGCTTCTGATTTTATATCTTAAACTGGGAAGGGATCAGTAGTCGGCGATTCAAGACTCCGACGTCTCATTCAGAAAACCCACAGCGACGCATGAAAACCTGGAAAGCAAATATCTTAATGAAGTCCTCGCGTAATCACGCGCGCTAGCAGTTTAGATGGACAACTAGAGTGTACTAGTTGTTCTGCGATATACCAATCTTACCCTCACTACATCTACTTCTGTGACCACATAAACTCAGCTGCCTCCCAGTGCTGATGTTTGCCTTCTATGTTGATTTGAACTGTACGACTTGATGACTGACCTTCAAAAACCTTACATAGATGTGCGAGAGGTTCTTAGCCCAGATGATTCAGCAATTGCACCTAAATCCATCAGTCATCGTTAATAACCAAGTTTTGTGTTCTTGAATCCAAAGTGGTAGAGCAATAGACTCCTTCTAAATTAATAACAAGCTATTCCGATTGAACGACATCTGGAGCGACACCGGCGCGCCCTGTAGATCAAAGTACCTAATGAGTTAGATCATTTTGGAAGAGTGTAATCAAAAGTGGAGTAACGTCGCGGACACTTGCGATCTTTCGGGGTAAATCTTAGCGAAGGTGCAATAGCCGGAGTCGGATCACGTATCCGAAGTAGGCTAATTCTTCTTCCCCAATTCCAATTCTTTTCTCTTGGAGCTTCAACTCTAACGAAACATTGTTCCTGAATTTAGTGGTTGCATTGAACCCTGATACGTGGTCCATGGCTTGGAGGCTACTCACAAACAATGTCACCAACGGAAAGGTCTCCCGAACGCGCCGGGGATGAGTCTTATCATACAGCGCTAGATATCCAATCACCAGCAAGCCACGATGAAACATCAGCTGTTGATATCGAGTCAAGTTTGGCAGCATGGATATGCGTACTTGGAAGTTTCCTCTTCCTGATGCCTACATTCGGTAAGCTCACCCCCTTCACTCATCAGGCAATCTTTTTAACCTTCCAGGTATGATGCAATCCGTCGGGACGTACCAATCCTACCTAGAACTCAACCAACTCAGCAACTACACCGCCGGAGAAATCGGTTGGATCTCTGGAATGTATGTATTCCTCTCCATGCTTGCCGCCATCCAAGTCGGACCCGTTCTCGACCAACATGGACCATTCGCAGTTGGCATCATCGGCGGCGGCGGGGTAGTCATCATGTTCATCCTTCTCGCCGAGTGTAAAGAATATTGGCATTTTATGCTATGCTTTGGGATTCTTGGTGGACTGGCGACAGCTATTGCAGGTACTATCGGCGTTACTGTCGCTGCGAAGCTCTTTACAAGGAGACGAGGACTCGCTATTGGGATAGCTCTTACTGGATCGTCTATTGGAACTGTCATTTTCCCCATCATGCTTCGATCATTGCTCCCAAAACTTGGATGGGCATGGTCCATGCGAGTCGTGGCTTTTGTTTCACTTGCCATCTTCCTACTTGGTACTCTGTGTCTGATTCCATACACACGACTTACCAAGCTCGTCGCATTGCCGACTCCGAAGAAGGGAGGCATGACACTTCCAAACTTATCGGCTTTCTCATCTGTGCCATTCTCATTGGTATCCGTTATGGCGTTCGCCATTCAATTCGTCCTTTACGGTATTGGAGGTCTACTGCCAACATTTGCTATTGAGGCAGGGTTAAAGCCTGAGGCAGGATACACCTTACTTTCAATCGTGGGTGCGACTTCAGCCTTCGGTCGCATCATTCCTGGCCTAGTGGGCGACAAGCTGGGCCACTGCAACGTCCTCATATTCATGATGATCATGACGCTCATCTTTATGGGGTCTCTGTTTGTGCCTTTTGGTAACATGAGCGTTATTCTCTATGTCTTCAGTGGTCTATGGGGATTTTGCTCTGGAGGATTCTTGTCTATCACTCCAGGTAAGCACCATGATTTTCATTGTGCGACAGTATCTAACGCGATCTAGTGTGTGTCGGAAAAACGTGTGATCCAAAAGACTATGGCCGATACTATGGTACTCTCAACTTCTTCATCAGCTTCTCCCTGTTAATCGCCATTCCTACAAGTGGCACCATGGTAGAGAAAATGGGAGCTCAGGCTTTGAGTGGATTGTTGACGGGCATCATCGCTCTAGGGCTGTGTTGTCTGGTTGCAGCTCGAGCTTTCTTGATCGGGGAATGGTTTGCATTCAAGACCAAGATCTGAGTCTAGTAGCATATAGAAATATGATTTGAGGCTGGACTATTCTATTTATAAAGGATACCTATAAGAAAATGTATCTAGAATATGGATTTACTATTGGATTCTGTACAATGTGGTCTTGCTGTAAAGTGAAATGTAACAGGAATAAATGGCATCCAAACTGCAGCTGATAAAGCTGACGCCACGCCCGACGGGTAAGTTTGTTAGGCGGAACATTACAGCGCCACGTCCCCCAGCTGAGCGCTAAAATTAGCCCGACGGTCACTACCCGTCCAACCGTCCAAAGGCAGTCTTGACTTGTGTCGATAGGCTGCTCTCTGGTCCAACCTTCAGTTTCGCTTTATTACTCCGAAGCTGGCAAACAGTAACTCAGGAACTAATTCAACTTGGCGGATAGTACGTAAGTAAACAGTCCTCTTTCGCTCTACACCGACGCTCAATGCATCGAGGCCGTTCTAGACTACTCAGACAATCGGACACAACCAACAAGGTCGTCCCACTTTCAGGTCTTGCCTCTGATCTGCCGGGTTGTTTTCAGGGACTAATGGAAATAAATTGGTTCGTTTAAGTAGTGACCGGACTCGCCTGAAGTTTGCAGTGCTAAACCCCCTGTCATCATGGAAATAATGATCCACTGACCGGGGTTAATAGGCTTAGCTTGATCAATAGCTCCGACACATCACAGAATTTATTGATTACAAGGACATCTGGACTCATCTGGACCGTTGCTTTGTTTTCACGAAGAGCGTTGTCAATATTTCAAGTCGAAGTGGTATCCTTTACAAAGTGGTAGAGCATCCTTTTTCCCGCTCTTGACTTCAGTGACCATGGTCGCCCTCAAGCCGCTTCTGTTGTTTCTAGCACTTGGTGCTGAGACCCTTGCTGGCCCTGCCAAGCCTGCGTCCTGCACTACCATTCTGGGAACCAAGACAGTCAAGAATGTTCCCACTTCAACTACCACTGCTATCAAAAAAATCGATATCGTCAAGAAAGTCATCCGAAAGGTCAATGTTGTTGTTGTACCTGTAGCTAAGACTACCACCATTCGTACCACGCATGTAGCTACGGTCACGTCCACTGACCAGAAGACTGACACTGCTTGGGTGACTCTTACCTGTGAGTCGATACCTAGTAATTGTATGTACCATGTCTGATTTGTCTTTTAGCTCCATCTACCTCTTGGATCACTCGAACTGCTGTGATAGTTAGCACGACCGTCTCGCCGACTTACACTACTAAAGACGCCACCATTACTATTCCGAGGCCTGCAGGCTTCACACCTATTGGTGATAGTGATCCGCCTGCTTTACCTACATTCGAAAAGCGGGACATCAGAACCCAGACGATTTTACCTGATGATCAGCAGCCTCAGAGTGTTCGTTGCGTTGTTGATAAACCCCAGTACTCCACAAAGACCGTTAGCACGACCGTCCAAGGACCTCGACGTACCTTGAAGGCTGTTACCAAGACTAAAATATCTACTATCTCTATGACTGTTACAAAGACAGAGTACCCTCCCAATGTCAAGACGACGTTGACTACCGTCACCTGGCCTGTGACCACTTTGGTTACTGATATTTCATCTACTTCGATCATTACTGAGACTGGTAAGCGTTGCAACTCTTGGTCATTAATACCAGACTAACATACTTCTTCCAGTAACCGTTGAAAGCCAGATCCCCCGCGCTACTGTCTACGACATATGCCAGGAAGATAATATCCTGAGCGAAGCCAACAATGGATACTTTGCTAGCTATGTCTACGAAGATAACGTCGTAACCCAAAGGATCAACGGCGTTCAAACTGCGAAGCAGTGTTGTCAAGCCTGTGCAGCTTCTCCCAGCTGCAAAGCATCTCTGTTCAGTCTCTCTTCGTCCCAACCTGAATGCACAATCTTTACCGCCATAGACCCGGGCGTATGCGCCAACAACGCCCAACCTAAGTTCGGGTTTTATCAGACCAATACTGACCAGCGTTGGGACCTAAAGTGGCATTTGAGCAATGGAGGTTGCGGTCATTGGGAGAATGGTGGTGAATGGGAACCTTAAATCGGCTGAAGTGGTAGTGCTGGGAAGCACAATCAGTAGCATCCACAGCTCATTTTAGACACATTCCTAGTCCCGTTTCTCTTCTTTACTACTGTGCCTACTTGTCAGTAACACCAAGAGCTCAATTACGATCCTAAATCTACAGTTGGTACTACGTCTTCAAGTAACTCTTTCTCTGTCTTAGAGTGAAACAGCGGCAGGTATAGCGTAAGATGGTATTATACAATGAACGCCTCGCCTGATCGAGGTACCCTGCTACTCAGGGTCCTTTGCAACGTACGATGTACATTTTGTAAGGAACTAATGGAAATAAACCAATTAATACCCCGCTCAATTTCTCTCAACGGTGGACTCAGGGTCCGTCAATTGCTTTGTTAGTCGTTATAACCGGGGTCCTTACCTTAGTCTAAGCAATAGCTCAGAAACATTGCGGACTCTATTGATTCAGCGATGCATCTAGACTCGTCGAAAACTTCGCTTATTCCAGTCTTTGTTTCCACCGCTCAACTTCTAAAATATGTAATGGCGAGGGGACTGTCTTGCTGCCAGTATTTAATCTCTCCTTCATTCCTTGATTTACAACATGGACTTCATTCGACGGTGACTTTTCAAACATACCATGGTCGCTTAGTATCAGAGAATCATTATCATTCTAGTCAGTTTTGACAGACATATATCTAGCTTTCTTCCAAGCGTTTTAAACGTCAGGATGCTCATTAAGCCACTGTTCAAACCCAATAGGCGTAATCTTTCCCTCCCATCTCTTGTTATCACTTGGATCACAGACAGCCACGCCCTTCAAAATCGCCAGTCCATATGCCAACTCGACATACTGATTAACTTGCAGAGGGCCCATAAATTGTCTCGCCTGAGCCAGCATTCCTTCAAGCTCAGCCTGCCCACCGACGCATTGTTTCTGTATCTCCATACCCCGCACGTTACCATACATATCGGCCAACTCAGGGAAGGTACACCTGAACGATTCGACATAGTAAGCCCCGCGCTGGATAATCTCCTCATCGGTAACAGCTGCAAGGGTGTATTTGGCGAGATCATCGACGCTTATCAAGGACATTTTCTCCTCGCCACTACCGGCGTACATGGCCATCTTGTTCTCAACATCAATGGCAGCTCGACGGCCATCTTTCTTGTAGTTGATGAACATGTATTCGAGAATGGATCCACAAAACGCATAGATAGGCCTCAATCCACTGGAAAGCTCAGCGAGACGCTTAAATGACATGTAAGCATCGTACGTCTCGTGATCACCCAAGCTAAGCCTAGTCCAGTCGAAATTCCACGACGCAGCATGGAAAACCTGGAAATTAGTATCATGACATGCAGGTCGAATTTGGGGGCCGAACCTTGACACCTGCTTTTTCTGCTTCTAACAACAGAGCTAGCTGGCCTGCGCCGACAACGCTTGGCACGGTTGGCAAAGCGGCAATGACGACATCGACGCCTTTCACGGCCTTTGCGTAAGCCTCCGTATCGAAATAGTCACGGCAAGTAACGAAGGACTCGAGTTTGGAAGATAATTCGGCGGGGAGGTTATCGGGGTTGCGGCTTAGACCGCGGACTGAGTGGCCATCGGCTAAGGCTGCTCGGGCGAGCGGTTGCCCGACCATTCCAGTTACACCAGCAATGAGGATAAGCATGATTTCGATATAATGTGATAAATTGATATAGATCAATCTATCCTCACGATTTGGCGTGAGGGGAAGGGCGCTTTTATATGGCGGGTATCAAACCCACAGAAGGATCGGACCCGGGTTCGCACAGATTACTCGATTCGGCTTATTGCGGCGCAATACTACTTGGCGTCCCTAACTAGGTAGTTTTTGGGACCTTTATATCTTGTTTTCCCCTCTATTCGGGGACTTCTACTTGTAGGAGGAGTTCCAGGATCCAGTACCTCGGTCGGATGCACTGCTATCTGTGCTGACTATTGCGATCGACGTATCACGTGGTGGACCTAAACATAGACCAAGAGAGTCGACTCATACCTATTAGAAGCTAGAGCAGAAGCTTGCGACTCATCTTTTACTCATTATAGAATGGTTTCAGCCAGACTTGAGTCAAGGATCGGGGCATCTGATTTCATGCTATCGGAACGTACCGACAACGAAGTGCCGAGGAAAAGAGACTTATTGAGCCTATCAAATTGTTTATAGCGATCTTTAATTATGCTATATAGCTTACACTAAGAACTAAAGAAAGACATCGTCTTCTTCTTGATACACATCTGTTAAGGAACCTGCATTTAGAGAGAATGAATAATTCCACTGTCTAAGCAACTAGTTCGATCCAAGATTAGTTGTTAGCAAATACACCATGGCCAGCCACTTGTTATTCCGTGACTTACAGCATGTGTCTCCTACTTTTGTTTGATATCTGATTATGATATCCGTCCTTCTTAATTGAGATTGAACCAAGCTTATTCCCGCACTTCAGTATCCGGACGCTGCGCCACACCCATCATCCTCGACCCTTGCAACGACCAGTGGCATGCAAAAGCCAAGACTTAAGATCGGTCGAGACTTTGCAGTATTGCAGAGTTATATAAAGTCCTACGTCTCAGCTGAAACTTTCCAACCGAATTACCCCTCTGTCACAGAGCACCATGTCTTTTCTCAGTAGCACGTTTTACTTCATCGGCCTCATCACCTTCATAGTATGGCTATACAAAGCCTTCAACTTCATCAACATCTATTTCCTCCAATCAAGTAAATTTCACCGCTGCTCTCAGAACCGTCCAAATGGTGGCAACCCGTGGGCTCTTGTGACAGAGGTCACCAGCACAGTCGGACTTACCTTCGCTCATGAGATTGCGAGTCGAGGATTCAATGTCGTTCTGCAAGGGAGTGATAAGGAAGATCTGGAGTTTCTCAAGGTTGAGTATGAGAAGCGGCATCCTACTTGCTCGTTTATGACACTCCTTGCCGAGTCTTCTGCGGTATACGGCGTGGACTTTGAAGCGATCCATAATCAACTGGAGCCCTTGAATCTCACGGTCCTTGTCAACAACGCTGGCAGACGACTTGAAGAGATCCCCTTTGGCCTTCTCACTTCCTTCTCGCACACACGCACAGCACAAGATATAAGCGCGAACATCACGTTCCCGCTCCTCCTCATGAAAACGGTCCTCCCAATCCTCGTCCGCAATACTCCTTCCCTCATCATCACAGTTGGTTCCACGCAAGACAGAGGGCTGCCACTCATAGCCACGCATGCAGCGAGCATGTCGTTTCTCAGAACCATGACCGACTCACTAGCCCTGGAGATGAAGCTTGGAAACTACGATCTCGAGCTGATAAATGTGAACCTGGGTACCACTGCTGGCGTTGGAGGACCGAGCTTTTCGAAGTGGTCGCTCGATGATGCCGTCAAAATTGCGCTTGACAGGGCCTGGTGTGGGAGGAGGAGTTTGCATGCTCAATGGGCTCAGGGCTTGGCAGAAAGAATGGCTGATTTTGTGCCGAGGAGGATCTGGGAGGCGGGTATTGTGCTCAGTATGAGGAGTGCGGCGGAGGATGCGATCAGGCGACGTGATATTACCTCTACGTAGACTATGCGTCGTAGGAGGCTGTGATGGATTAGAGAGAAGCAAGCTTGGGATCTGTTTCGTTAGTCGGGCTCTGAAAGAAAGTACCGTGTCAGAAGTTGTTCATTTGTCCGCATTGAGGCAACTAGAGGCAAGTGCATTAAATATCGGGTTCAATTAATAGAATCCAAGGACACACAAGGTCTGTTTCTTGGTGTTGCTTGAATCTCAACGGCATACATGAAGAATAGGTGCCGTAAATGTGCTCGAAAGAAGGTATTTCAATAGTATATCTCGTCTAGCTAGCGCAGATCAATTATCGGCAATTATGTCCAGATCGTTTTTGGTGTTTAGGGCTTATTATGCTGGTAGCCAAATTGGGGCAAATTGGCTGATGGTGTGTTGTCATGCATTTTGCAACTGCATGACTGAGACATGAAACTCGGTGAAGCAAACAATGGGCCTCTTCACGATGGGGCTTGTACTGGATCAATTGGTGCGGGGTTAAACGAATAGTGGTATAATTGTTCTCAGCTCGTAAAATCGTAGATAGTTGGAATTATAGCGAAAAAAAAAAAGGAATACATGTAAGAAAATGCCCCCATCTATAAAGAGACAATTCTAAGCGTGAGACTTCCTGCGGGTATCTTCGTCAACGCCGTTGGGAGTCTTGGGCCCAAATCCAAACATGTCAAGGAACGAGCTCCGCCTCTCCTGCTGCGCACCAGCAGCATCTTGGTCATACGACTCACGTCGACTGCCAGCGGGCGACATCTTCTTGACACCGCCGCCAAGATAATCCATAATGGAGCTGCGTCGCTGCTCGAGAGGCTTGGGAGGTTGGCAAACCATGATCTGGAGCTCAAGGTTCTCGATGTCGTTGTCGGTCTCGACCTTCTTGCGGCCGCAGTTGGAGAAGGCGGTGCCCGAGTAGAAGACGTAGCCGCTGAAGGGGCTGGCCAGGGCAACGACTACAGCGCCTTTTTGGCGGGCGACCTGCAGGGTTTGCTTGGAGAGCGTCTTGGCAAAGCCTTGGCGAATCCAGTGTGGGTGCGTGATGACGGCATGGAGGAAGATGATGTGTTCATGGCGAGCAAGGTAAGTTTGCTGAGTTTCCGTGATGCCTAGCTGAAGAGCATTGAGTCTCTTTATCGTCTTTGTCTGGTTGTCATCTGCATCAAGGCCAAAAACTGTAATTCCAATTTGTTAGTCTTTTAAGGTTCAAAATAAAATCTTGCTTGATTGTGGGTGAAGTGGAGGTGAGTGAGGGGCGGCTAATTTCATGTTACGTACCTTGCTCAGCCTGCTCGGCAACACCCTTTTGCCCATCGGCATTCTGGTGAAGAGTTTGGCAGACTGCCAAGGCGACAGGGTCGTGAGTCTTGGGGGCATCAACCACGAAGCAGAGCCAGTTCTGGTTCTCTGCGTCGATGACTCTTCTGAGGACGGTTTCGACGTGATTTGTTGCCGTTTCTGAGCGTGTAGCGGGGAAACAGTATTTGAAGACGGAATCTTCTGACAATCCCTTGAGGATAATCTCCTTCAAAGCGGGAATGTCTTCCTTGGTAGCGACACGAACGCCCATGATGTGTGTGTGTACTGTGAGGTGTTGGTTTGTTTGTGTGAGGTGAGGTGAGGTGAATGAGTTGAGTGAATATGAATCAGGTCTTTGAGTCAAAGATATTTCAGGGCTCAAGACTCATAATATCGCCTTCCAAGGGCACACAAAAAAACAAGAAGTGGGCTCTTTTTTCGGGCTCAGGCGTTTGGGTGCGAAAAAACGTCACACGTGAAGGAAGATTCTGATCATGAGCCGACGCCAAGCCAAGCAAAATGAGATCATAGCAAAGGCCAAGACCAGGGCATTGGTCCCGTCGTAACTTTTTTCACCTCTGTAAGAGGCGCTGGAAGTGAGGAGTAACAGTGCCAACAGTGGCTAGAGTGGCCAGACACCAGAGCAGGGACTCTAGCGCTGGCGGCCTCTTTCAAGCACTAAAACTTCCCCCACAAACGATCGACTCATAGCTGCCAAGACTGGCTGATTCCGCCTTAACCGTCCCCGTCGGGTCCTGTTTTTTCAATCGCTGGGGGTATAATTTAAGCTTAACATGCAAGGTTAATTGAAGCAAGAGCTATCGTCTGATGTATGATTGTCAGGTTGTTATCGTATGAGTTTGAGATTTAAGCATAATTTATATGAGAACAACATTTCATTGCTGGGCAGGGCGCAAAGCAAACATTATTGAGATCCGGAGCTGGGTCCCCGTGCCGAGAAACCAAGAGTCGGATAAGAGATGGTACATCGGTATAATTTTCGGAAAAGGTTGCAACCATTTTACCTTCTCGCTACTGCAGTAATCTGCATATAATAAGTTCCTGGTTTTTTAAATCCGTCTAGAGGCTTTAATTATGTATCACAAGTCATCTGCCAGCACATACAGATACTGCTGATAATCCCGCAAATTACCGAGTCCTTCTTGTCATGGGTCGCCGCAATCATCGCTCAGACAGGCTTCGATCGTCCTTTCGTTCTGGGCAGTGCTCTGCGATCATGTGATGATACGTAATGTTAGTTTCACCCAGTATGTCACAGCATCCAAGTCGAGTCATGCGCAGGTACCGTGGTATATCGTACTACCTCCACTGTCTATGCTGTAGAGTGAGACTCTCATAGATGAGAATGTCTCTGATGAATGGGAATGCACCCCACAAACAATATTGCGGGGGCAGAGGTTAGCAACGCGCTATCCGCACCTGCAAGATCTAGAGATAGATACCCGACGAATACTATCTAAAGCTTGCGGGGTTTATACCCGTTCAGCCCTATCTCGGACGATGAAGACGATAACACAGAGTGTGATTGGTTCGTGATGGCTGGGCGTTACGGAGATTGCGGCATTTCGAGATAACATGTGAAATCTGGGTCGACTAACAACCGTTGAGATGATCAGCGACAGAAGCTATATGGGTATGGGTTTCCGTTTCGCGAAAGAATAAGTCCATTGTATCTGTCGACTTTGGTATGGCGATGAAACGCGGTCGGGCAGACACATCATGTTTCGGATCAGCCCATTTTCAGCTGGTGCCATTCGCCTCGCCTCACCGAGACAGACCGGGAATAATCACACCACCTTCAACACGATATTGGTAACAGGGGCAGATTAAGTTATCCTGGCCTGATAGTAGTCAATTCTCACTGATTTATTGTTGACCGGTTCACCGACGGTCCTTTATTAGTATTCTTATACTTTATCTAATTTTGGTGCCTCTGTCCCCTCTTCCCGCTTGCCACCACCGAAGACACTGTATCTCTATCTTTTGAGTATCGGAGGAGAAGGGATCTTGGCAGTACTACACTATCGGGACAAGAAACCAAGAGCTACGTTCATGTCACTGCCAAGGCGGGAGCAAGTATGACGTATCGATGGTGGTAAGCTCTATTGCGGGCGTCAACCTCCACATTCACCGTGCCGCTCTTGGCACATTGAAGATCAAGGTTGGCAATGACAACCCAGGTTGGTGGATTAGTAAATGGGTTTTCTTATTGAATACTGGACGAGAGAGCGGGCCTTTAGGTACTCATCGAGGATAGCATAGAGTAAACGTATCTATACTAATCCTTCTTCTCCATCCATGGCAAACAAGCTTCATAAATCTTTCTGAACCCAGCAAACTCAACACACCTCTCAAAAACGCCTTCATCAACAGTCCTCGCTGACTGAAGCGAAGCCGCAATGAAGAAATCCGTGTAGCTCGGCGTCTCTCCTAGAATAAATGGTCCCCCATTCTTCATCATCAATTGACTCAGCTCATCCATCTTCTCTCTCACACACTCCCAAGTCTTTTCCTCTTTGTCAAGAAGGTCTTCAAGCTTACAGCCGAACTTCGCTTCGTTCTTAGCGCGGAAGTATTCTTGCGACTTAGGTGAGAGGATGAGGTTTTCGCGGGGTATGATTGAAATGGCAAATGCTGAGCCAATGGCGCTGCGACCTTTGGACTCTATCTCGAAACCTAGGTCGGAGAGCAAAGACACTGACGGGTTGGGGTAGGTAGATTCTAGGAATTTAGCGATACGCAAGGAGTCCATGATGAATCCGCCGGTAGGAACATATTGGATTGTAGGAACAGTGTAATTTTTATCAGAGCCGGGTTCATGGGGAGCTACGCCGCTGATGATTACGTCAACACATGCCACAGATAGAGGTGGAAATGACTTGCAGCTCTTTCAGGGTCGGTTCGATATCGGGAAACTCCAAAAAGACGGTCTTGTATGGGATTTTCTTGTAGTTGAGCATCAGACGCACTTTCCACACAGCTGGGGAGAAGCACACGTTCTTGGTACAAGCCAAGTCATAAAGAGTAATTACAGGTCGATCCGATTCTGCCATGGTTTAGGAAGTGGTTATGATGAGGTAGACAAAATTTCGAAATATCTTCACATTGTGGTGATTGTTGGCGTAGCAAAAGTGCGGGGATCACGGGTGCAGCGGAGGATCCCTTCTCCGATTGTCCACAATAGCATAGCTGCCTGGATTTCGTGTCACGACGCGATGCCTACACTTCTCTATATGATCCTTATGTTAATCATCACCTTGGAATGATGAGTTAATTGACTGCTGAGTCTGGAATATTGTTATCTGCTGAAAATAAAGTCAATCCACCCTATACTCAGGGGAAGCTAAATGGAGAAACACCGACGGCGTTTAATGACGTATCCACACGTCATCTAATCTTATCAGATCATCGGAACAACATTATTCCTCCATCATCAACCGGTGTCGGAAGGGTTCTGTGCCGCTGTCAAAGTATCAGAAGTTACCGAAACAGTTCTCAGATCACATTTGACAACATGTGTAGCTGTCTAATTAAACTTCAGATCATCTTTTGGTGATAACGATATTGGCTTATGGACATGCCTCGGCACCGCTAAGATGAACGCCGTCGTCATGACCCACACTAACCAAAGAGCCGAGGTTTGGGAGTCTTAGTCTCATCGATTTTCCGACATCGCTCAGCCGAACAATGCCCCATAAAGTCCACCTCCTATCCTCCCCCTTCTCTCCGCCATCAAACTAAATTCTGGGGTATTTTTAATCTGGGGTAAACAACATCACAATCCATCATGCCTCCTCCTAATCCAGACTGGGTCAAGGCCCTCACTCCCTCAGGTCCCCAGGGCTCTGAGCTCATCGCGCAAGAACGCGCTCAGTCCGACATCAATGTCGATCAACTCGCGACATTCCTCTTCACAAAAGAAATCCTTGAGCGCAATGATCGCATTCTCAAGATTCTTCAGGCAGACCCCGTGTTTGATAAGTCGCAGAATTACTTCCGCGGCCGCACAGATCGTCTTGAGGCTGCTCTTCAAAGGGCGAAGCACCTCAAGCGTCTTCGCGATCAGCACCAGTGGAGCGAGGAGGAGTACCACGCGGCAAATGATCTCATCAGCGAGCCTACACCTTATGGTCTGCACGCGTCCATGTTCTTGAAGACTCTTGAAGAACAGGGTACGCCCGTGCAGCACAAGCTGTTCCTTGAGAAGGCCAGGAATTATGAGATTATTGGATGCTACGCGCAGACTGAGCTGGGTCACGGTTCTAATGTCCGAGGTCTGGAGACAACTGCTACTTGGAATCCTGAGGACAAGACATTCACTCTTCACTCGCCTCATCTCACCGCGTCAAAGTGGTGGATCGGTTCTCTCGGCAAGGCAGCCAATCACGCTGTCGTCGTCGCGCAGCTGATTCTCAACGGCAAATCCTACGGTCCTCACCCCTTCGTCGTGCCCATTCGCGACATGAAGACCCACGAGCCCCTCGAGAACATCCACGTGGGTGATATCGGTCCCAAGTTCGGCTACAACACCATGGACAACGGTTTCCTCCTCTTCAACCACGTCAAGATTCCCCACGCCAACATGCTGAATCGCTTCTCTGGCATTGACCCCGAGACATCCAAGTACATCCGCCCCTCCAACCCAGCGCTCATCTACGGAACCTTGACCTTTATCCGATCCTCCATCGTCTTTCAGTCTGGCTCTGTTCTTGCACGTGGTGTTACTATCGCTACGAGATACTGTGCTGTGCGACGCCAGTTCCAGGACCGAGATGCCGGTGCTGGCGAGACTGGTGAGAACCAGGTTCTTAACTACACCATGGTTCAGCACCGTCTCCTTCCCCTACTCGCGTCTGCTTACGCTCTTCACTTCACTGGCCGCGCTATGATCAATCTTTACAACGCGAACCAGAAGCGCATGGCTCAAAGCCGCGACGGCAAGGCCTCCAACCGCGCCCCCGGACCTGAGGAGCTTAACCCTGGTAGCGATCACTTGGCTGATCTGCACGCCATCTCCTGCTCTCTCAAGGCCTTTGCTTCTACTACTGCTGCAGAAGGTCTTGAAGTTTGTCGTCGTGCTTGCGGTGGTCACGGTTACTCTGCCTTCTCTGGTATTGGCAGCTGGTACGCTGATTATCTTCCCACTGTTACATGGGAGGGTGACAACTACATGCTTACCCAGCAAGTCGCACGATACCTTCTCAAGTCCGCTCGTGCTGTCCTCGCTGGTAAGGCTCCTAACAACGGCATCTCGAAGATCTTCAAGGAGTTTATCCGAAGACAAGATATAGGCGCTGCCTTCGATGTCCTCGGCGATGATCAAGATCTTGTTGATGCATTCGCATGGCGCGTGTCTTTCCTCACCTTTGAAGCTCTTAAGCACAGAGATGAGGAGAAGCAATCATGGAACAGTCTATTGATTGACTTCTGGCGTTTGTCTACTGCCTACGCTCAATACCAAGTCGTCAAGAACTTCCACGAAGCCCTCAAGGACGAAGCCACCAAAGCCTCCCTCGACCCCAACACCCTCGCTCTCCTCCACAAGCTCTTCGAGCTCTTCGCCCTACACCACCTCCAGAGCTCCGCCTCCGAATTCTTCACTAGCGCCGCTACCACCGTGCGACAAATTCAACTCGCACGAACAAAGCGTACTCTTTCTCTGCTCGAGGAGGTTCGTCCCCACGCTGTTCGTCTCGTGGATGCCTGGTCATTCCCTGATTGGCAGCTTGACAGTGCGCTCGGCCGATATGATGGAAAGGTGTATGAGGATCTGTTTAAGCGCGCGTCGGAGGATAACCCTGTGAACGATATTGTGTTTGATCCTTATCCTGAGTCTGACGTTTTGTTCCGAAAGAACAACATCAAGGCCAAGTTGTAATCACGTCATTTTTGTTTTGTACTAGAATTATTTACTCATAGATGCATCCAATACACTCAAGCATGCTGGTCTTTGGTTATTACGTTGCCTGCCCGAACATAGCGTATTCTTTTTTGTGAATTGTAGTTGCCTGAACGCGTAGCTACGCACAGCAAACAAGGCATTTTATGCAGCAGCCTGAAGCTTGTTTTAGAGTAGACATGGGAAATGGGATGCCCGTACGTTGCTTACCCGACCGTTTTCTGTCGATCAAAGGCGACCTTATTCGGGCATTCCCTCTTTCGTCTCGTAGGAAGCATAAGGTTCGGGCTACTGCACACTGCTCTGTTTCCTCTCTTCATCTTCTTTAGGACGGCATCGTTTTGTGATTTACAAATTTACAATGCTTACCCGACTGTCTGCTGTCGCTGTTGCCCGGATATTCCCTTTTTCGTATTGCTTCCGAAGACAGAAGAATATTGCACAGTCCAGACTGATGCAGGGACAAGGCACAGACCGTTGACACTTGGCAGAAGTCAAAAAATTCCTTCAACGAGTTAGCGGATTGCTAGCCCCTTGTCTTTCACGATCTAGACCCTTACACACCTGTTGGACCCTTCAGAGGTCACTTGGGCATCTCAACAACGAAAATGATTCCATGCCTCGAAATTTGCACCTCGTTTAAGAGAATGTACTTGCGTAATCATTTACGGTTTCATGAATCAAATTCGTCAGATTATAATTCGTGGCTATGAAGAATCCCCCCGAACAACGTTTGTGGAAACTAGTCCCTGATTGGCCAAGGCGTAAACGCCTACGCCGCGTTGCCCAATGCAGCCAGTGATCCTTTGGAAAAAAAGGTCCCCCGGTACTAACTCGGTTGCATGAGTCGAGAGTCTAGAACTTCCGTTGGCGCTTTCCGTCGTATAATTGAGCAAATTCCCCTCTTTATCGTAACGGCTCATTGTTGAACTGTTGATATTCCAAAATGGCTTCTGTTTACAAGGAGAGCAGTTCTTGTGAGGATTGTAGGGGTGATGAGAGGGCTCGTCCGAGTAAAAGAATGCTTTTACGGTATCACTGTCGGAGAAACTGGCTGCGATACATCGTTGGCGTCCTATTCAGCCTGTAAGTCCATTCTCAAATGCCTCATCTCACTATGGCTCACGACTGCTAGGTGTATCGTCCAACTCGGCTACATCCAGCATCTCAACAAAGGCTTCAGACGAGTCTCAAATGACCCATACGACCTCCGCTTCGGCCAGCTCAGCTACAAGAGCCCTGAGATCTGGGACGACAGTCATCAAACGTTCCTCCGCAATGCTAATCCCGTCCCCGTCCACTCGCACAATGACTACGAGCGCAACATTCCTCTCTTCGAAGCCCTCGGCTCGGGCTGTATCAGCGTCGAGGCTGATATCCACCTACGAGGATCCAAGCTACTCGTCGGTCACTCAAGCTTGGGTCTCAAGGCTGCAAGGACACTGGAGGCTTTATACCTGGATCCTTTGCAGCGTATGATCAGTGCACAAAATGATGGACTCAATGGTACATGGAGAGGACTGTTCGATAAAGCACCAAAGCAGACCTTGACTCTGCTCATCGACTTCAAGACTAAAGGAGCTCCGACTTTCGATGAGCTAAACCGACACTTGCAACCACTACGAGATCTAAACTATCTCACATACTGGAACGGCACAGCACGAATTACCCGCCCTCTCACCATTGTCCTATCGGGAAACGCACCCTTCGAATCTGTCATAGCTATGAACTCCACCCATCGCGACATCTTCTGGGATGCCAAACTCGAGCGCCTAGTCTCAGCAGAAGACAACTTCAGCACCAACCCACCAACATACCGCTTCAACATCTCCAACTCATACTTTGCATCCACGCGCTTTCAAAATGCCAAGTTCTTCCGGTCTAATGATGACAGCGGCTTGGATGTTTTACCCGAGAAAGAGAGGGATATGACAGCGACGCAGATCGAGCAAGCCAAGTCTAGAGGACTGCTAGCTAGGTATTGGGATACACCCAAACAACCACCGAATGTGAGGGATATTGCGTGGCGGGTATTGATTGACAATGAGATTGGGATGCTGAATATGGACGATATGGGGATTGTGAGGGAACGGGCAAAGGGATGGGGCTCTATAAGGATTGAAGATTTATAAGCCCTTCTGGCATGGAGTTTGGTGACGTTTATTGTATCTCTAAGCGTTTTGTTTAACTAATTGACTTGATGGTAACATCCCGGGTCTGCCCATCGTGAATTGTGCGGGGTCATGTCGCCTGTATGATAGGGTGGCGTGGGTGGTTAAGTGGCTGGAGTGCACTGCCTCGGGCTGACTCACCGCCTGGAATTTCTCACCCAAGAACAACCTTACCTACCATTTTAACATCTCATTCCGAAGAATAATAACACTTTTGCTTCCACAGAGCCTTTTTCCTTTCTTTTACCCTGAGTGAATAAGTTTTGGGCTACCTATAAAAACACGAGTATTAATTATCTGTTTCATATTACATGCCCTTTGAGCCTTCTCACCTGGACTGTGGACGCAGAACCAGACATGTCGCCAATTTACAACCAAGGTCACAATGGCCTTACCAACTTACCCAACGAGATACAGCTTCAAGTCCTATATCGTTGCGCCGAGTCGTTTTCGCTCCACGAAATGATGCAAGTCTGCTTCGTCAATAAAACATTCTATCAGATGGGAATGGAGGCTATTTATGAATCCGACATTTTACAAGACGCTGTATATTGGGACCCGGTGCGTCGAACGAAAGTGTTCTACGAGAAGATCGTGGAAGATGAGGGCTACACTTATCCATGCCTTCTTGACGAATCGATGGACACAGACAATGAAGATGATTACAACTATCTGCCACGATATTTTAGAGCGCAGGCACAGGCTGATGACACAGAAAACGAGGCAGAGCTCCTCACCAACACAAACAAAAGTCAATTCGTTCCTAGTAACGAATTCTGGATCAGACTTGTGACGGCCCGCACCCTGGGAAAGATCAGAACCAAGCCACCAACCGAGGATCACCTTGTGTTGAAAGCAATTGCCGAACAGATGATGCACTATGGGCACTTTCAAAAGTCGCCCAGTATCGCAACACAAGAGGATGCGATCCGCATTGTATGCGAGGTGGCTGTTAAGCACGGATTTATCTACGACCGAAGGGATTTCTTCATCGGTGAGAAGTCTCTAGAACAGGCTTCCGCAGCGTCAGATGAGACATGCTGTGTCATCCGCGATGGACTACTCGGAGTTGCAGTCTACATCAACGCGCCTCATATATTCAAAGCCATTATCTCAAAAGAGCAGGTAGTGACATGCCCGGATCACCGGCAAGACATTCAGAACAGCAACCAACCGTCCGATAGAGAAAGCGGCCGTGTATCCAATTTCACGTATCCGTGGACCCGGAGAGATAACGAGTGGATTCCGAAATCTGGCTTCGAACGTCCAGAGTGCGGCCGTTCTCTTATCCGTCTGTCCAATGTAGTCTTATTAGCTGTCCAGACCGACAACATGACGTGCGCGTCTCTCATATTGGATAGACTGCCCGATATAAGCCGTGAACGAGATTATGTCATATCTGATATGATCAAAGTGTCAGGAACACCGGACAAACTAAAATGGCTGCAATATGCTATCAACTCATGTCCAACGCTGACAAAGTTCAATATTATTACGCCAGATCTCCGATTTCATCTTGACCATTTTGGACGCACGGGATGGGGCACTAGAAAGGATGGAGCCGAGTACCTGAGCAGGATCCTCGATACAACCACGAGCTTGGAAGTGTTTGAGGTTGCTTACAACGCTATCATGGCGGGTTATATAGAGGAAGAAGGTGTGTGGTGGACCAAGATGACGTACAGGCATATTTATGCCGCGCATAGCATTCGTTCTTGGGGTACAGCAAGAATCCACCGTGCTGTGCTGGATGATTGTATGCCAATAGTCAAGAGACTCGTGGAGTTGGGTTACCATCTTGGTCCAAATTTCACTTTTGAGGATCTAGAGGACGAGACGGTCCAGACCTTGGTCGACAGTGAAAAGCCGAGAGATATTTCACTACCCCTTGCTGTGAGCAAGGGAGATATGGAGATGGTTCAACTTCTGTTCCAGATTGGTGCAGAGAGGAATAGGAAGAACGTTAGAAAGGCTATATGGGTTGCTATGGAGCAGGATAGGCGGGACATCCTTGAGGTTCTGATGGAGAAGGGACACACGGATGGGTTGTTGAATCAGAGACTTAAGAAAATTTGGATTCAAAAGCTGAAAGCTCTAGGGAAAGAGGATATGTTTCCTTCGGTAGAGAAGATATCAGGCGGACAGGATGAACTGATTTATGTACATAATCGGTGAGCGTAGAAGGATAATTCCAGTAAAGGACTTAACTAGCTACCGAAATGAACATAAGGAACCCAGTGAAAGTTTTCTTGCTGCCCAGTAAATAATGAAGAGTCACCATCATCTAGACAAAACGCCCATCGCGACTTCTCAGAATCTGAAATCTTCCCATCTCGCAGTTGCTTAACAGCCCTGTGCAGAGCCTTACACACACCGAGGTCTGTTAGCCCCTCAACCTGCAATGTCTCGTAAAACACCTTGGCAACATCCACACAGTGCCTATCGGAAACCTCCCATAACGTCCCAACAACATGCCGGAAGCCAGCTAGTTGCAGTGAACTTACCAAATGGATTCCTTCGTCAGCAAGTTCAGCAACAGAATTCGCGCCAGTTGAACACGCAGATAGATACCCCAGGAATGGAGGACTCTCGTGAATGTGGTGGTCTCGGAAATCACCAACCGTTAAAGGGTTAGTTTCCCAATCCTTTAAAAGCAAACAGCTTTTTGATGGTTCCGTAGGATCTGAGTTACCGTGACCTGCAAAGTGGAAGACTTTACATGTCTGTAGAGCCTCAAATATATCATCCTTCAATGGTTTCGGCGTAACGGAAGTCAGTCCAAGTGGGCCACACATATCCTTAAGCATTTTGACCTCATCCTCAGCAAATTCAAGATCTCCGCCGTTAGACAAGCCAGGCGTGTGCTTCATTGAGATCAAAACACCGCGATCCGAGGATTTGACGCCTTGCGACCCAAGACCTGCGCGTCTGTGGATCAATGATTTGACGGATAGTGCGTATGAGGACATTGTTCGATCGAGAACACTGTCGAAAGGCTGATCTCGATAGTTTCCTGCCGCATGTAGTGGCAACTGGCTTGTAAATCCCGTGGGAACCCACCAGACTCGCGGTAAAGTGCCACCTGACGCCACAGCCTTGTAGCCAAGGGCGTCTAGACAAGGACCTGTAATCGTGTCCCATAGCCAGTTCAGATGTGATTTCATACCAGCATGATTCGACGAACGCAGAGAACGAAGGTTCTTGACTTGCTCTCTTATATCCTCTTCCTTAAGCTGAGGCAGATTGAGGACGCTTAGTTTCTGGCTCTCGATAAGAAAAGCGTCGCATCGGTAGCGACTGGTGTTGATGATGACGATCGGGCCAGGTTTGGCGGCTTCCAAAAGCTCGTCTTCCGAAGGCAGTAGGAGGAAGTTTTTGAACCCGGGCTTAGCTCGAATCTTTTGGATAAGCTCGTTCAGATCCTGATCTACCAGCCGGCGCTTCCGAATCTCATCGTCCCAGGACGCCACGTGGTCTATGGAAGTGAAGGAATCCGAGGCATGACCCTGGGATGCAAATTGCCCCCGTAAATCCATAAACCTCTTAGCCAGATTTGGATGTTCTCTTTGCAACTCAGCAGGATCACCTCGCATATCCATCAGTATCCCTGCGATAACTCCACGACCACGCTCAAGAAGTTGTAAAGCATGATACGGACTTTTCTCTGCATTGAGACTGATAGCTGCAGCATCAGAGGCTAGGCCGAACAAGTCTCCTAGCTTATCCTGCTTGTCGGTGTCTTTCAGTGATCTGAGACTGACACTTGGGAGAAGGTCAATAGCCTTTTCAAAGACGCTACATGCTTTGTTCCAATTCAGGTATGAAGCGTGGATGGTACCAGCTTTGTGGCTTAACATGACTCTGACTGAGGGTGCGGCTGTTGCCATATCTAACCCCTCTTCGGACAGAGAAAGTGCGCGGAGTTGGTCCTCTTGGCGGCCAAGCAAATCGTATCGATGGGTCAGCCATGTCCCTAAACTGACTATGACATTTGCTCGACTAATTTGCTCTCGTGTGACACTATCGAGCGCCATCTCTGTAACAGCGATCGCATTGTCTATATCTTCCTTTGAGCCCGTTTGGGAAAACTGCCGCCCGTATAAATTTCCAAGATTGTTTAGTCGACAGGGTAGATCTTGGTGACGGAGGGGAGTATCTTTGACAGCCAAGCTCATAATTTGAATAGCCTTTGTAAGATACTCAGGTAATCCAGTCACCGTGGAGTAAGAGCCAAGAAGGGTTGCGTAGTTGTTCGAGATAATTTCCCACCTGCTTTTGTCTCTTGGTTCAAACTCGAAGGCTTCCTTCGCGTACCTCAGGCCAAGTTCGATGTCAGAAATACTGGGGGCCCTGATACTTCGAACGTCATATTAACGGGAGAGCTCGTGCAAGAAGGCTGCTCGGAAAGCATGATCGGATGGTAGAGATTCGAGTGCCGACTCCATCACATCGATCGCACGAGTGACGTCGTCGAGGGAGCCAGTCCGCTCTGCCCTGGAACGAAGCCAACACCCCCAATTCATTATCCTGACCACAATGTCGGGATGGCTTCGCGGCGTACGCTGAACTGCCATAGCCGCCTGCTCAATGGCACCATCCAAATCTTGGAGATCACCGAGCTGTGCATATCGCTCATTGCGTACGGTCGCAAGCGTATTCAGAAAGCTTGATACATCTCGGTCCCCCTTAGACAAGCCGAGAGCTACCGCCTTTTTCCCAAGCTCCAGAGCGCGATCCAGATCATCGATTGACAAGTTCTTTCTGAAGCGGTAGTATAGATTCAGACTGAGATTTGAAGAGTAAACAGCAACATCGTGGTTACCAAGAACACCTTTCCAGTTCAGTGCCTCTTCAAGGAGCTCTATGGCCCTAGAAAGATCTTCTGCAGAGGCAAAGTGCTGGAATCTTTCTCCAAGCCTATTAGCAAGATCATTCAAGCGCCCGTGTCGGTCCTTATGGCGTTCAGGAGTAAGCGCAACAGCCATTTCGGCTGCTTGGATAGTGTCATCGACGTACTCCTTCTTCGAAAAACGGTCAAACTTCATACCCAAAAAGTTGGCTAGCCCAATGAAAGATCTAGAGAGGCCTAGCGGGTCATCGGGCTGAACGGCTATGGCTTTTCTGAAAACCTCCAGCGCATGGTCAAGGTCTTTCGTCGAGCCTACTCTCTGAAACCGGTTGCCAACAAATGCCCCGAGGTTCGTCAGGCGCAAGGCCAGGGTAGAAGCATCGCAGGGTAGGTAAGTTGCCATTTCTGCGTACCGAATTGCCTTGTCTAGATCTTCCAGCCGGTCGGTTGCTTGATATCGAATATCATGGTAGCTACCGAGACGGCTCAGTACCTGCCCTTGCATTTCGGCATCCTCGGTGGGCAACAGACGTTCCAGGACATAAATATCGGGGTCTAGGTGATGAGACGGTCGGATCTGGCTTTGTTTAAAGACATTCTTGCTTGGACTTGACTTTGACTCCATTCTGTGTACCATACTGTCAGTTCTTATAATTAGCTTGGAAATTTAGCTAACATGAGGGAAGAAAGGGCATGATGGCACTGACCCATTAGCCTTGTTTAATTGCGCACGAAGTATTTGACGAACGCGGCTGGAACAGCCTTTTTCGGCATCATCTAGCCACTCACCAACTACAGTAATTCCCTTTCGTAGATAGTCTGTCGAGCCCGTCTTTTTGAAGAGAAGGAAGTATGCGTAAGTTGCGGCTTTGTTCAAGCCTTCGTCGGATGCATCTTCACGTAGTGATACAAATGAGGATAAGTCTTTAGTATCGAGCTCCTGCAAGTATGAAGCTAGATCACTCTCCACCTGGAATACATCCACGAGATTTCCGTCGGCGTCAGACATTTCGATTATCTTCCGGTGTGTTGACTGGATGTTTTACGAGAAACGCAAGGGGCTTAATTAGGATATAAGGATGAGGCGATCCGCCACTATCCTTTTCAGCAGCACCTCCATATTGGAGGCCGCTATGACTTGGGCATATACTCTTGTTTCTCATTATAGTTGTGATCTGTTAACCTTGCTTCTTACCTCAGTCCGTCCCACTCCACAAAATGGGTCTCATTTGCAGCTTACCCAGTTATTCGCTGCATTCGCAGAAGTAAGCGAGTTGCAAAACCAATCAACAGTTGCCATGTAGGGGCTGCATTATCTGGTCAACTTGAGTCATGCGGTCTCCATAGTTAATAGGGACCCGGCTCCCTTGTGCAAGACTCCAGGTCTGTCATTTCTATCACTCTTGACAGCTTACTCGTAGTCCAGAATCAAGAAAGCTAGAAAGTAGTCTTACTCGCTAACAATTGTCGATGAGTGATACAATTTCACTGCTAATATATGTATTGAATACTTTTACAATTCGTCTATCTCGGAACCCGAAGCATGCCGTCCCGTGGGTCATGGCAATTCATTGTGGCGTAGCGAGGCATTGAGACTGAGACATGCATCAAAACCAACACAAGAGGACCAGTAAGGCCGACATCGTAGACCCTCCGCTCGGACACACGATGAAATGCCTCCACAATGTCGGCCTAATTTCTGGAGTTTGCAATTCTGCCTATCTTCCCACCGAGTTAGAGCTTTCTCTGATATGACATCATGGCTTAACCAGCCGATACCCCGGAGCTCAACTGAATTACGACGGCTGGTGACTGATCCGAAATGCCCAACCCAAGATCATCGTTAACCCACAGTCAAATATCGGAGTAGTTGCCTCTGTGTCGACTGAGACCGGCAAGAAGGCAGACTTAAACAGGGTTCTGCGGTTCAATACAGGGAGGGTTTCTTTTCTTGGTTCAGAAGAAGTAAGGTCGATCAAGCTTATCTAACGAGGGGAAATGGTTGGATATCCTATGTTCAGGCAAGGGTTGGATATACAGATGAGGATGACGATGTTATAGAATGCGACGTGGACGAGAAGTTAACTCATCGGAATTAGGGGGAGCATACATGAGCTCTGACATTAACGGGGAAACTATCCTATTTCGAGATAACATATTCTGAGTCCACTGTCTTATGTGCAGTACTTTAGCCTTCCAAGCTAATCCGAAACTTCAAGTCTTCCGTCGTCCACTCGGGCACTTCATCCGGAACACAATACACGTATCTCTGGGTATCCAGCTCAGCCAAAAGTTCATCCAAATCTATAGGGGATACGTCCTCGTGACCTCGCTCACTAACTACCAGCGGCTTGAGTTCAAGGGAACTCAGGTCCCTGGCTGGTGTGCAAACAAACACTTTAACCATTTCCACTATGGGAATGTTGGCTTGAACTGCTTTCTCGCGAAAGTCTGACGAGACACCGAACCGGAACCTCGGGTTGACAGACTTTCCTGCCTCAAGTTCATAAGATGATTGTTGGCCCGGGAAGAGCTTATGAACGCCGATTTCAGAGACACAGCCCATTACTACGCATCCCAGAGATCTCTGGGTCACGTTTGTGATTTTGATGCGAAATTCCTGTCCTTCCTGGACCTCGAAGAGCCCCGAACCAGGATCCCCGATCCTTGCTGGTAGAGGCTCCGTATCATCATCGGGATCACAAGGCTCGATGTTAACCCTGATGAGAGGTGCTGCTCCTGGATCCGCCCTCGAATTGGAAAGTCTCTTAGTCATGTTGAAACGGGCAAGGTGTCCAAGACGGTAGACAAGTCCAGATAGGTCTGAAGACGGTATCGGGTTCAGAACAGCTTGGACTACCGGGCCAAGCTCTTCATTATCATCCGCGATATGAAAGTTGTCTTTTTCGTCGATAGTAACAGTAAAGTTGGCGTGTGTGTCAATCAGAGACAGCCAGGTCCTGTTGCCATCTATCCTGGCCCAGTCCTCCTCAAGCTTGTCCTTTATGCTCTTATTAGGGATCTTGAAGCATACTGTTGATCTCTTCGAGGTAGGTAGCGACCGAAGAATAGCCTGGCAGCCTTCCCTGATCTCGCCCCAGCGAGTCTTTTCTGATGGTAAAGCTCTCGCGATTGATTCGCCAGTCTCAACCCGTGTCACTTGCACCCGAGCAAGAACTTCTGACTCGGCAGGCCTCTGGTCCGTTTGATGATGAGCCTGCACAATGGAATATACGGAGCCTTTTCTTACTCCTTGAATGGAGCCACCGTCCAAGCGTATTTTTCGGTCAGTCAAATGCTTGTTCAGCAAGCCTACCGAATCACTCTTTACGGTCAAAGAATAAACCGTAGGTCGAAGCTCATCGCTGAAGAATGATCTGTTCCTATCTCCCACATAGCTTGGCGTCTGAAAGCGATTGGAATCATGTACGTTGTTTATAATACGACTGAACAATGATTGAGACGATATGTCCATGGGGCTATTGTCTAGAATCTTGAGCAGACAATATGTTAAGAGACCGTGAGTTGCAACAGAGTCACATCGTTCTCGAGCAGCCTCACTAGCTTGGCATGCGGTCAGAGCAAAGAAGCCGTGCTGTCTTCGTGCTCGACACGCAATCCATTCATGCCACTGATCACTGTCCTTGTCAATGACTGATCGGTCTTTGTCGGTGTCAGTCTCATAGACCTCTGGTATGCCACGGGTTTGGCCCAGGTGACGGTCCTCGCTCCATCGTAGAGCACCACCTGAGTGGCAACAGTCAAGTACTGCAGTCACAGTGAGGCCAGCATTTGCCATCTGATTCAAGAAGAATCCGAATTCCGCGTCCCGCAGGTAGCATCCATAGTGGCTGACATCGCTTGGCACGAAAGCCTCGTCTGAGAGGTTATCACCCTCAGTGTCATTCTTGTTGAAAATGGTGGTGAGTCGGGCTCCATGACCAGAGTAGTGGACGTAAACGAGATCATTCGCTTTGGCGCCTTTGGGAATATGTAGCGCTTTGACAATGTTGGCGTAGGTGGGCTCCTGGTAGCTTTGTGGCAATTCGTATGCGTAATTGTGGCTCGCGTGTGGAGCCAGGAGGGTAGTTATGTTGTCAGGATGGACTTGAACTTTGTTGATCAGGTACTGTCGTACCGCACATGCATCGTTGACGCAGCCATCTAAGTTCTTGGGCTGAATTCTGTTGCCATTGGCGGTAGGGCGAGGAGTCGACAGTGGGGCAGGTTCTTTAGAATTGTCGTAGTAGTCAATTCCGATCAATATCGCCCACTTATTCGGCGTGGTAGTGGTAGCCTCAGTCATATTGAATAGAGTGTATAGTAGAGGTAATTTCGATCTCTAGCATGAGAGCAATACTATTTTTTATAGAGCAAATCAGACCCTGCAACCCGTACTATCAATTGTGTAACTCCACTAGACGCTATTAAAAAAAGGCGGCTGAGTGAGAATTGCCAGTGGATTTATTAGCACATTTCTGTGACGTGGTCCGTGGAGATAGGCCAACCCCACATGTAAGCATGATAAGTCATATGTGATATGCTTTATCTCAAAATTTCGCAAGTAAGCCAATATGATATTAGCCAGCCCTTTTTAGGCATCTACCTCGTTTAAAAAGTGGTAGGGCTTGCACATAGGGACGAGAAGGGTTTGACATTATTGTCATCATCTGATTGGCATCTGATTTATGGGGATGCCCTCACAGCTCTAGACGAATCAGCAGCTTCGGCTGAGTGGTTGCAGGCAGGGGTGCCGTTGCCCACCATCTATATGTAAATTGTTTAGACAGATATGCACGATAATGGAAGTTCTTTGGATTGCATACTTCATTGTCAACCTGATTTGGGCCTCCAATATCATCTTCATAAACAAGCACGCCAGCCCGCGGGGGATCGACACCAGTGGCCTGATACTTGGACATCACCAGATCATCTCATCTCAACTTCCCCGCATTCCTTGATATGCAAGCCGGGCTAACGGGCATATGTGATGTCAAAACCCTTTATAATTACTCTAAATGACTGACAAGCTGTCCTCTTACCCGATCTCCGGCCTCAAATCAGTTTGTTGGATTGGTCTTGATGCCGAGGTGTAGATCCACCTCGGATCACCTCACTTGACCCTCCTCAATCGCACCGACTCGAATCTCCTCATTCGGTATGCTGTGTTTTGCGGACGATATTCCGCATTCTGGGCTGTTCGACTATGCTTGTGTCAGTTGTTTTCAGTTGCGCCACCGATGAGGCCATGTATATAAGGACGCCGGCATAGTCTCAGGACTAAAATGTCCATTCTTTTCTGTTCATCGATCAATTTTATATTCTCCTACAAGCTTTTCAATCATGTCGGTACAAGTCCCTACCCAACAACGCGCAGCCGTTCGCGGTTCGGACTTCAAGACCTCTATCCAAACCATCCCAGTCCCCTCACCAGGCCCAGGTCAAATCCTCGTTAAAGTCAACTGGACCGGCCTCTGTGGCTCTGACAAATCCCTCATCCGCGATGAATGGGCCGACTTTGGCCTCACCATGAAGGATGTGACCAACGGCATCGCAGGCCACGAAGGAGCTGGTACCGTCGTAGCTGTAGGTGAAGGTATGGATAAGCGATGGAAGCTTGGTGACCGAGCTGGCGTCAAGTGGATCGCTAGTACTTGTGGCGACTGTGACTTTTGTAGAGTTGGGTCGGATGAGGTTCATTGTCCCGAGCAGACGAATAGTGGATTTTCGGCAGCGGGGACGTTTCAGGAGTATGTTGTTGCGGATGGGAGGTATACTTCTAGAATACCCGATGGTGTTACTGATGAAGAGGCCGGACCTATTATGTGTGGGGGTGTTACAGCGTACACTGCTTGCAGACGGTAAGTGACCTCTCATAACAGTGCTTAAGGCATACTGACCTTCCAAGATCTGGAGTGGCTCCCGGACAGTGGCTCGTCATTCCGGGTGCAGGAGGTGGTCTCGGTCATTTCGCAATCCAATATGCCAAAGCAATGGGCATGCGCGTTATCGCCATTGACGGCGGTGACTCGAAGCGCGAGCTATGTCTATCCCTCGGCGCCGAGATCTACATTGACTTCAAGACGACAAAGGACATCGCTACTCAAGTCCTCAAGATCACAGGACACGGCGCCCATGGCATTATCGTTACAGCAGCAACTCGCGCAGCATACGAAACCGCCCCCAACTACCTCCGTCCAAACGGAACAGTTGTGGCTGTCGGACTCCCGACGGATCCAACTATCATGGCTGGTGCACCGCCGATGGCAGTTGCGCTGAGGAGGTTGAAGATTGTTGGTAGTGTGACGGGGAGCTTGCAAGATGTGGAAGAAGCGCTTGATTTTACGGCTAGGGGACTTGTTAAGGTAAGTTTCTGTAGTATGAGGTGGCTATGAATGTTTACTGACGTGTTGTAGCCGATTCTGTCAAAGGGTAAGCTTGAAGATCTTGATGAGTGGATTGAGAAGCTGGCAACAGGGCAAGTTGCTGGTCGTTGTGTTCTCCAGGTTTCGGCATGAGTGACAGTCCGTCAGATATCAGCTTTGAGTCGTATGGACGGTAGATAATCAGATTCAATGTCATGGCAGAAGATAGATGAGAATACACGATGAGCGCATAACCTGTAGTCTGCCTAGTCTTGGGCATCTCAAGTGGCATGTATCTAACCCTGCACTCCACGCAAAGGCTCCTAATTCAAAACTGACTGTACCTCGTAATCACATCAGCCGACAACGGGATCTCGAACTGTCGCCCTCTTCGCCTGTCGTGCCGTAGATCCTGTGATAACTACTTTAGCTATGATTGGCTTTGCAAGTTCTTATGGTCCGGGGCAGGATATTGAGTTCATGACTATCGTCTATGCGAACAGCTAATAACGCCTCCAAGAAGACACTACTTGTACCGTAGTCCTTTTTATTGGCATATTGATTGAACTGCCGAAATGATGATTAGCGCTGTCACTCCATTTCGTTCTGTGATCTACATCTCGTCGGCGATCTTGTCCCAGCATAGTAACGATCACAACCATCATATAACAGAAGTGCCGAATCATTATCAGCGAAACCGCCGCGAAACTCATTATCGTAACTTTTCTTTTTTCTTTCTTATCTTTATCGTCAACCCATGCATTTTTCAGACCGTTTCAACCCCAGATTCTGTCAAGTACCCGCCTCCTCATTCTCAGCATAAAAGGGCCGTTAAGGGCCCGCAGAGCATCGCCAACTCTATTTCCCCTCAATGTCGCAGAAGAAGGGCCGAATAAATTCCCCTTCCACTACCACACGTCATTTTTTATTTCTTTAGCGATCGACAGCGAAATCTGGGGTTCTGGGGTTGCGTTTTGACGTCCATTTAATTTGAACGGCTGGTAACACGACGTTCGACAGCGCGCATTGGATAAAAAGGTTGCGCGTCAATCAATTCGGTGGTTGAATGCCGTTCTAATGCGGCAAGTCTTTCTGAACGGTAAATTAGCTGCTGTTTGATGCTTTTTCTTGATTGTTTGACGCGTTTTCGGCTTGTCGCAGCCGGGGATGTACAAGAAACTCCAATTGAAGCTATTCGCATAGCGTCAGTAACCTACATCCACGTCAACAAACAGCATAATATGTAAATTCTTTTGTTTGCAGGTTTGTATCTGATATGATCATGCGGGGGATCAGACAGTAAAATTGATTTATTGCTTCCAATTATTGATTCCGTTCGTCAATACTACAATTGCGTATTTGGAAGAATAATTGAACGACATCATGAGACTACAGGGTATCTACGTCAGCAAAGACATCCCAACCCAGGCTGAGCATCTTTCTAGAAGGATGACTAACAAAGGCTGTCCCTCATTAAACACAAATCCGAAGGCGTGCCGACGAAACACATGGCACAAGCCGTCCGTTGAAGACGCCATAACGGATTTGGCAGTTATCGAGGCCAAGCTCCAACCTAGCCAGGTCCCTGTCGTGAAGAATACGCGTAGAAAACCAGACGAAGGATTTAGAACATGCGCCTCATATGCAGCTGTTGCACATCACGCTTGGCTGATGCAAGACCTTCCAACTCAATTGAGCGACACAGCTGAAGTAATCTCGTGACGCAAAGCCGATGGGATCCGAGCGTAGTCGCGGGTATATCGTCCCTTGATGGTTAGCACAGACATGCCAGATCAGGTCTCAGATAATTATCAAGTAAAAAACGGTGGACCAAAGATGTCAGACGGGGTTTATGACTCAATTCAGTTTTGTAGCTCAGGAGATCCGGGACGTTGTTCCGCAGATGCTAAAAGGGTAGTGTCTAGACTTCGGAAAATGAACCGTCTTTTTAATAAGGGGGACTGGTGCTGTGGATCGTTAGCGGGCGTTGGTGTCAGATGTAACCTCGGATAAGAGAAGCGACGGGGGAGAGGGTACGATCCTGGGATTGTACGTCAAATGGCGTTTAGTTCACGTAGAAAATAACAGGGAAACAAGGACATGCCTTGATTTTCTGGAAAAGACACAGATTTGGTCAGCCTTATGATTTCCATTCAAGCGAGACATTCTTGTCAATTGAGGCGTAAATAATACAAGCCATCAAATCCTTCGCCTAACCTCGGTAGGGTAGTCTGACATTGCACGATTCAGGTAAAGATCATCAGTCGCGGCTGATCTCCCCAATTAGACATCAAGCGTACCTCACAACGCCCGTTAGAACCCGCGGGAGAAAAAAAGTAAGACAACGCCACAAGAAATCTGCTGATGCTGCCTCGGAGCTGAAGTTCCATTCAAGCATTCCATCAGCGTCTGTACGTAATAGGGGGTCCCCAAGCTAAGCTAGACTATACTTCCGAGCCAATCCCCGCACGAGATTCCCCATGGGATGAATTAGTGGAGAAGGCAAATCTGATGGTGAGACGTGCTCACGAGAATAATTCGCACCAACGGACAGAACGGAGGGATGTAGGCTACTGGTTTTAATGAGGCTCTGTATTGGTTTACCTAAATAATTGGTATTGGTATTTCCGGATACAGCAGGTAGGATGGCACACTAAGCTACATGAGTCTATACTATCGACTGTGACAAGCCGCGAAGGATTTAGAACTGATTGATTTGATGATCCGGATCCCCGGTAGCCAGACAGACCAGGCAAGGAATTACGAGACCATCCAATCCTCTTCACATCCACGTGTCATTTCCCAGGGAATATCGTTTGGCGTCCAATCGACACGAGAGAAAGACACCAAAAGTGCATCTGATAAAAAGAGCCGCATTTGACTCTTAAATGATCGTCGTCGTCCAAGCTTCTGGAATTCCACGTGGAAAAAAAGCCTCATCCTCACATGCTGCGACAGTAACATCGTAGCAATGTCTCCTCTTCTCGCTTCTGTTCCGAGTCTCCATTGCATCGGAAGAACCAAGCCAATTGGGGTAAATGTCCAGCTAGCTCACGACACTCACTCTTGTCTTCTCCAGTTTCTAGATCCACTTCTGCCCATGGAGAAAATGTGCCACGCCGAAGAACCGCCGTGATAGTTACAAGCTACTGTACAGAACCTGGGGTGCATGGGTCAATTTACCCCAGCTCCTTGTCCACAGTAAAAAGATGATGGATGTTCTAACCGAGGGGGCAGCTGCTCCATGTCTGCCGATCCTATATATGCAGGCCACAATGCAAAGAAAAAACCATGTCTGACATTCCTGATGCACGCGCCGCAAGGCATTCCATTCCTTTTTAATTGATCACTTCCACTCGTTTTACAACCATGTTCGGCAAAGGAAAAACTTCCTCGTCGGATAATGGTAGCAAAGACGAGATAGTTTTGTTACCAGTCCAATCCAAACCCGGCATTCTCCGCGTCACAGAAATCGAGACAAAAGT
Source organism: Fusarium caatingaense (assembly GCA_013624355.1). Lineage (NCBI taxonomy): Eukaryota > Fungi > Ascomycota > Sordariomycetes > Hypocreales > Nectriaceae > Fusarium > Fusarium caatingaense. The sequence goes on from JABKKP010000357.1 coordinate 86,875, forward strand.
CCACGATCCAGAAGGTCACCAGATCCCCGTCGTGCAAGATGCTTCAACTACCTTCGACCTCCCCGATAACCATCCCAACAAGAATGCCATCGAGGTACTATGGCTTCCCCGCGGCTCCCACAGTTCCGACGATACCGGCGAGAAAGTGCGTCGTGCGCTGAATAATGAAAAGGATATGACCATCTTGGGATGCTGCAAGCAATTCCCCAAGGCCATCTTTTGGTCGTTGCTTCTGTTCTTGACGGTGGTTATGGAGGGGTACGATAAGAGTCTTGTTGCGGGGTTTGTAGCGTTTCCTGCCTTTAGAAGACGCTATGGTGAGGTCTTTGAGACATCCGATGGGCCCATTTACGAGATATCACCGCTATGGCAGACTGCCTTGCAAGTTTCTGCTATCGCTTGTGAGGTTCTTGGACTGTTGTTGCATGGTTGGATCACGTATAGTATTGGCTACAAGAAGATGATGCTTATCAGTCTGGCTTGGATGTGCATTGCTGTATTTCCGGCTTTCTTTGCGCATAACATTGGTGTTTTGGTTGCTTCTCAGGCTCTATGTGGTAAGTAATACACCTTCATGATTATAATGACCCTCTTACTGACCATCACCAGGTATCTCATGGGGTGTTATCCAAACCTTGGCTGCTACGTACGCCGCCGAAGTTGTACCCTCAGCTATCCGAGCCTGTCTTCTCAGCAACGTCAATATGTGCTGGGTTATCGGTCAACTCCTCGGTACTGGTATCCTCCGTTCTCTCGTCCACAACGACTCAGAGTGGTCCTACCGTATCCCCTTCGCTCTTCAATGGGCCTTTGCCATCCCTCTCCTCATCGGTATCTGCTTCGCACCCGAGAGTCCATGGTGGCTTATCCGTCGTGAGCGCAAGGTCGAGGCTAGACATGCCCTGCAGCGTCTGACCAAACAATCCCAGCTTGACATTGACGACACCATCGCTGTTATGGAACACACTAACCGCATCGAGCGCAAGCTTAATTACGGTGGTTCATCATACATGGATCTCTTCAAGGGCGCGAATCTTCGTCGTACCGAGATTTCCTGCATGGTTTGGTCTGTTCAGGCTCTTTGTGGATGGATCTTGACTGGTTATGCCCCGTACTTCCTCGAACAAGCTGGCTTTGACTCTTCTCACTCGTTCAGCTTGTCCACTGGCATGTACGGTATGGCTCTGGTAGGAGGCATTATCTCTTGGTTCTTGCTATCTCACATCGGTCGCCGAAAGCTGTACCTCACTGGTCTTGCTGCCGCTGTGGTTATGCTTACTCTTGGTGGTATCCTCTCCGTCGTCCTTGATGGCAAGAAGGGTCTCAACTGGTCTCTCGGCGCTATCCTCATCACAACAACCTTCCTCTACAACCTCAGCATCGGCCCAACATGCTACGTCATCGTCGCTGAGATCCCCTCCACACGTCTTCGCGTCAAGACCATCGCTCTCGCCCGCGTGGTCTACAACGTCTTCATGATCATTAACAACGTGATGGTTCCGCAGATGCTCAACCCCACGGCGTGGAACATGCAGGGAAAGTCCTGTTTTATCTACGCTGCCACTGCTTTCCTTTGTTTCCTGTACTGTTATTTCCGTCTGCCTGAGACCCAGGGTCTTTCATACCTGGAGCTGGACATGTTGTTTGAGAAGGGGGCGCCGACGGCCAAGTTTAAGGAGTTGCAGCAGAGACTTGCTAACTCGGCTTACTTGACTGTGGACAGAGCGGAGCGTATGAGGAATGCTTGGCATGGATGGCTCACTTACTCTTAACATTCTTTACTGTTGATAGTTACTTTCCTGCAACGGATCATAATGCCTATCTCATTAATTCTACCATCATGTTCAAAGTACCAGTGATGCAAAACATGATGCGCTTTTGAGTGATTCAATTACCAATACGTATTTTGAGTAGTGTAGCTACGATCCTGGGCCTGCCCGTCGGTGCCCAGCACCCACTCTGAACAGTGGTTTCAATCCGGTACCAGCAGACTGACCTAATCACTGCTCAGAGGATCCAATACCATCCACTAAGATATTATAGTAACCGCCTAGTTGTCGCACTCAGCAGCTGCATCATCCTGACCAGCACCGGCAGCACCTCCCGTCAAGCTTCCAAGGAGGTTGTCCAAGATACCACGCTTAGCCTTGGCCTGGCACGCAGCGTTGTCATTCGCGTTTCCGCCAGCCTTGGCACCATCCTGAGCATTGTTGCCGTCTTGAGCAGCGTCGTCCTCAGCATTGTCATCTGCTGCTGCATCCTCTCCATTGCCAGCGCCTGCATCTGCGTTGTTGTTGTCCTTTCCAGCGTTACCTGCCGCATCCTCGCCGTTGTTGGCATTGCCACCATCAGCAGCATTACCATTATCAGAAGCGTCGCCGTTGTTGGCAGCATCATCATTGTTGGCAGCGTCGTCCTTGTTACCGCCTCCATTGTCGTTACCATTATTGGCGTTATCATTACCAGCATCTCCATTGTTGTCTGCGTTGTCGTTCTCGGCATCATCATTGCCGTTGTTGTTACCGTTGTCTGCCTGGTTGTCATTGCCGTTACCTCCCTGGTTATCGTTTCCGTTTCCATTGTCATTGTTCTGGTCATTGTTGTTTCCATTTCCGTTGTTGCCGTTGTTGTTTCCATTGTTGTTTCCATTGTTGTTACCAGCATTGCAACCCTGAGGAGCCTCAGTCGCAGCGGCATCCGCAGTAGTAGTAGCAGCCGCCGTTCCGTTGGCAGCGCCAGTCTTCACAACAGCGGTAGTCTCGGCAGCACCAGCATCTTCAGTGGCGTTAGCAGCGTCCGTCTGAGCCTCAGTGGCAGCGGCATCGGTCTGGGTTTCAGTGGCAAGAGTCTCGGTAGCGGTTTGGTCAGCGCCGCCGTTCTGGTTGCCATTGTTGTCTCCCATGTTCTGATCGTTGCCGTTATTATTATTCTGCTCGTCTTCATTCTGGTTACCGCCCTGGTTGCCGTTCTGAGCGTCGCCCTGATTATCATTCTGGTTGTCGTTCTGGTCGTTTCCTTGGTTTCCATTGTTCTGGTTACCCTGACCGTTGCCCTGACCATCCTGGCCTTGAGCATTGTCTTGTTCATCCTCGTCATCTTGCTCACTCTGGTTGTCTTGACCTTGATCCTCCTGATCTTGGGCGTCGCCTTGGTCGTCCTGATTATCGTTGTTCTGACCGCCTTGCTGACCGCCTTGAGCGTTCTGGCCTCGTTTGTGATGGGGCTATACCATTAGCATCGAGCGCTGACAAAGGGTAAACGGTTGTGACTTACCATGCGAGGTTCTATCAGACCCATCAAGGGTGCACCAGAAACGGGAAGAGCTGCAGCAGCCATCAAGGCCTTTCGCGGTTAGTAATTATGAAGAAAGGAACTGGAAAAGATCACTTACTGCGTACTTGCCAGCTTGAGCTGGGCTTGGCCTTCTGTCATTTGACATGGCCTGGGCGGCGAGGATGCCGACGACAACATTGGAGAAATACATTTTGATTGGAAGAAATAGAAGAAATAGAAAAGAATCAGGTGAAAACGAGGAACAAGTGGATAAAATGAATAGGTAGGAAAACAGGTAGGAAAAATACTGCGCAGCAGTTTAAGAAAAGAAAAGAAAGATTACGTCAAGCAATCTACAAAGTCTGAGAGAATGATGAATTGAATAAACAGTTTACCCACAGAGAAAAGCGATCTTCTTATAGAAGCATCTCCATTTCCATCTCATTACGCAACCTCATACGATCTCAAAATAGATCTGCCGAAAAGCTTGTCTGCAAACATTGCTGAGACACAAAACGCCAAGCCTGGTTCGTTTTTAGTATCAGTTTACCCCAGAAAAACGCGTCGCAGTTTTAGAACAGAAAGATCTACAGTTAAGCTTTCCCTTGGCGATTCGAAACCCTAGTGGAGAATTTGACCTGGAACTCGGATGAGGAGTGCCCCGTTGGTGATGGTAGGGATTAGCTGTTTCAGGCTTGGTCGAGATGACAGACATAACACAGTAGGTATCGGATTTCTCTAGTTTGTGAAACTTGGTTACGCAAGCTTCAATGGCTATTCCACTGACTATCCATCACATTAATTGGACTTTTATTCTCATGACCAAGGGTTGAGCGACACTTTTACTCATGAGGTGTCCGTCTCATTCGACGACTGTTGAGGCCCGCGTATACCGAAACTAGGGAACGCTAGATCCGTGCAGGACCAGTGTTTCAGCATAATGGTACGCTATAAGGCAGCAAAGAAGGTTTGGGTCTGTGTTTACTTAGATGTAGAAGTTTAATTGATCGTTAACGCGTTTATGTAAATGCTAAGTAAAAGAAAACATCACAGAAATGACAAGACGGGTATCGTAGCTACCACTATATCATCAAACCAACTCCAGCGAGTAAACCCAGAGTCACACCAAGCACGCTTACAACGCCTCCACGAGATGGGGCACTGTTGTCAACAACGACAGTGTCATCATCGTCTTTATCATCATCAGTTCCCGTTTCAGTAGCGTTCTTTACGTCCTCCTCCTTGTAAATCAGTGGTATGGCAGGGACATAAGTTCCAATGCCCCAGTACTCGGCAACTTCCGTTGGAGTCAAGAAAACGTCATCCAGGGTAGTTCGAGGCTCATCGGTTGCAGAGGCCAAAGAAATCAATTGGTATTCGCCTAGTGTAGTGCCATCGAATGTACTGATTGGCACCGCTTTGTCGTTGTTATACACAAGGCATTCCTCAGAGTAGGTGTAAGATTCAGTTGGGCCAAGCGTGGAGATACAATGTCCGTAGGCATCTGCCTGATAATCACTGCATTTGTTAGATATGGACTAGCTAGAGGACCTTGTATACTTACGATGGACAGCAGAAAGCAAGAGTCTCAGAAGGGTCCAGTAGTCCAAGCCAGAACTCTTGGGGAGGCAGAGGCGAGGGGAGCCTTCCATTATCGCGCCACGTAGGGGATGCAAGTGCACCAGAAGCACTCGACCCTTCACCATCATGCTTGAGGGCGCCGACAGTACGCCATCCAGACGGACAAGCGATACCTGGGGAGTAGTAAAAGTATTGGCCCTGCACCCAATCTGTAGTCTGATAGAGCACAGTATCTCTAGTACTTCCGCTGGGAATGCAATCGCCAAATGTCTCAGGTCCGCAGGTTGGGACGCCTTGCATTCGAACAGGATTACTTGCGTTGACGAAAACAATGTGATCTGTTCCTGTCGCGCAGCTCGATGGGGCGGTGAATGTTGTTGTCAGTGGACCCAAGTTGTGGGCGCTGAAGCCAAAGAATTCTGTAGCGGTAGGCATGATGAACGAATAACACTGGCAATAGAATTCAGCTGAAGTTGATAGGGAATAAGGCTAAGCGAGGAGGAAACGGAGGCTATTTGACGATCCGGGGAAATACTGCCAAGTCCAAAATTGCCATGCGCGCCAAGCGAGCATTACTTGTTTGAATGTCACTAAACGCGACTATTCCCCTCTGCTAATGGGCTGCGCTACGTCAAGCGCGCTTGGCGGAGGAGCGTTTTGCCCCATGGGGTTCTTGGCTGACGAGCTTAAGTCACGTTTTCAGTCCAAGCGCAGATCCTTTCGGTGATTCCTCTATGGGGAGCCTATGAACAAGGCTTTTAATGAGGTTGGTACCTGAATCGTGATTGCGGCGAAGGATTGTGTTGCATTCTAGCAAGGACGCCAACGTTTCCCGAAGTGGAAAGCTATGCGAACAATACCTGATCTTCCACGCTTCCATACCGGGGGGAAGGTTTGACACTGGATATTGTTCGCCTTCAAGATGGGATCATTGCTGCTTGAATGAAGCTAGGGCTTGGCTAGCCAACACAGCCATTATAATGACTCTGCTATACGCTAAGACATTCTGCCTTACGAGGCGAATGGACCAATCCGGCACAGCGAGTCTGTCCTTCAGTCCGTCCGCCGAGAAGACAAGAGTCAATTCAAGTCAGTTGATAGACTGCCGTCCTTGGCTCCACGGTCAATGCCTCGCGCTTGCAAAAGCGTTGGCTAGCCTGAAAGAAATGTTGTCATTGTCACGTAATGCAGGTCTTTCGCATACATCATTGCTGTAAAATGAATTAAAATACCATGCTATAACGACAAACTATCTTCATCGTGGGGTGTTCATTAATATACATAAAAGAAGTTCGGGTTGTTCCTGTCCGTCATCTCAGCCTCATCGACCTCACTGACATCGCGCGACACCCTTCCGGCCCTGTTGCGCACACCATATAGAATCCTGGTCAGGATAGTAACGACTACCGACCCACCACAGACGCAAAATACTGTAATCTTGGCCGGGATGAAGGTCGGTGCATCTTTGGCTTGGAATGTCTGAGGTCCAATAATATTGGCGATGGAGAAACCAACGGCGATAATAGCATTGGTAGTAACCTTCTTGGTGTAGCCTTGGATATTGGCGCCGACGAGTGCGTAAATAAGAGCCAGAGGCGCCACGTCGAAGTTGATCAGGTAAATACCGGCCAGAGACCCAGCTTGGCTACTCGAGTAGAAGGACATAAGTCCAGCTCCAATCAGAGTTGGGACCATGAGAAGACAAAGACCTAACCATCTCGGGAATCCGTAAAGGATGGCGAAAGTGCTGAGAAGTGTCGCACTGACGGAAACGACACCTGCAGGCATGTTCAACAAGGCCGCCTGCTTTGGGTCATACCCAAATCCTCGGATTAAAGTAGCAGAGAAAGTCGTGATGATACCAGAGGGTATAACAATGAGAACAGTGTTTAGAAAAAGAAGCCAGACTTGGATATCCTTGAGAGCATCCCAGATGCCGGCGCGTCGAAACACTTTCGCGCTGTGTCCACCCTGGTCCGCTGCTAAAGCTTCTTGAAGTAGAAGCTGCTCATGCTCGGTCAAGAACTTGGCTTCCTTGATACTGGAGGGCATCCAGAAGACAACAAGGAGACCAATCATGATGTTGAAAGCGCCAACCGACACAAACATGATGCGCCATCCCTGAAAGCTGCCTGTCCTGCTGCCGTGTTGAGCGGCGAAGGAGATAAGGCCACCGACAGTTTGTCCGATGCCAAGACCACAGTACCAAATACCAGTTCTGGGAGTCGCTTGTTTTCTGGTGTACCATTGAGAGGTGATCATGATAAGAGCAGGAGAAATAACAGCTTCAAACATGCCGAGCAAAGTCCTGGCCGCCGTCATACCAGGGAAATTGACGGCGGCAGCAGAACAGCAGATAACAGCACCCCAAAGAACAACATTGATTCCCAGAACCTTACTAACAGGAAACTTCTGAATCAGAACTCCTTGTGGGAACTCGGCCACTGCGAATCCGATAAAGAAAGCGGTTGCCATCCATGAGAAATCGTTGCCTGTGAATTTGAGGTTTTCGGAGAGCCCCATGATGTTGGCATAGTTGATGAGGACTTTGTCGAGGAATTGGAGGAAGTAACAGACGAGCATGAGTGGGACGAGATGGTAGTCGACTTTGCGGGTGATGGGCTTTAGGGATGCTTCGCTGATTATGTCGGCGACTGAGCCCTTGGTGATCGAGGCGGGGCGGGTGTTGGTTTCAGTCTTTTCCATTTCGCTTGGAGCCATCGTAGCGGGATGGTGACCTTGTTCGGTCGACTTGACGCTGCAACGTGTAGGTCAGCTAATGGCCGGAGACTCAAAGCAGATACTTACGTTCGAGCGACCTTTTGAACAGTGGTAGGAATGCCCTCTTCTGGGCAGTCAGTGAGTCAATTGAGCTTCTTGATTGGTAGGAGCAGGGTCAGTCAGTAGTGGAGTGCTGATACCGAAGCTGAACTGAAGCAGCGACCATGAGGCAAGTTAAGTACCCGGTCTCGCGATGTCAATCAAGACACCCAGAGGCCACAAATCCAGAAGCTCTTGAGATAAGTCAAGAGCTCGTGACAATTCCCCTTGGTCGAGACCTTGGGCGTAGATACGTCGGTAAACTTTGTCTCGAATGGGCTAGACTGTGATAAGCTGCAACCGTCGGATCGGGCGCGTCCAATGATATCGACGAGATTACATTGCGGGGATGATTTGGGTTCAACCCATGACGATAGCGGTCCGCGCGGATTTGAACATGGGCAAGTTCAGCTTCAATTGTGAGGAGGGGTTCGTTGTTGGCTGGGATTGGTATGGAGAGGGCAATTAGAGGGATGTTGAAGTATGGAATTGGAAAGGATATTTAGAGTCACAATTAGACATCACCAATTAGACAGACTCACATCTAACAACGCTCAACCTTCTAATTAATTCTGCTCACCACTCTTACTTATTGAAAAACTGTCTCAAAGTCTTCATTGACCATATCACAACGCCAAACAACATGCCTGGACGTACCGAAACGTCTCTCTCAATCGGCATCGTAGGCTCCGGCCTGGGTGGTCTCTCCGCCGCCATCGCCCTCCGTCGCGCAGGCCACAACGTCACCCTCTACGAGCGTTATGACTTCGGCGGTGAAGTCGGCGCCTCTCTATCAGTAGCCTCCAACGGCTCTCGTTTCCTAGAAGAATGGGATATCGACATTCCCGCTGCCAAACCCGTTATTCTGCGCAACCTCATCCGTCACGAATACTCTACTGGTGAAGTGCAAGGGACTTATCCTTTGGGAGACTATCGTCAGCGCTTTGGTACTGATTATAATAACTTCCATCGGATTGACTTGCATAATCATCTGAAAGAAGTTGCTTTGTCGAAGCATGGAAAGGGCAGACCTGCGGAGCTTAAGACGTGGCATAAGGCTTCGAGTTGCGACACTGAGACGGGGCATATTACGTTTGAGAACGGAGTTGAAGCGACACATGACGCTATCATCTGCGCGGATGGTATCCGAAGTGTGATGCGTGAGCAACTCGGTGTTATTCCTCAATTTGTCCCAAGCACATCCTGTTGCTATCGCTGCATCATCTACGCCGATAAGCTTCACGAGCTTGGGCTAGAAGAATATCTCCACAACGACGCCATCGAGTTTTGGGGCGGTGACTCGAAGACCAAGATCGTTCTTTCGGCATGTAGCAAGAACAATGTCGTTTCATGCTATTGCTTCTATCCCGCTGAGAAGAACGATATCAGGGAGGATGGATGGAACATCTCAACGACTGGAGAAGTCCTCGCATCTACTTTTCCAGGCTTAGACCCCAAGCTCATCAAGCTCTTCCTCAACGCGCAAGACATCAAGATGTGGCGACTCTACAACCACGACCCTTATCCATACTGGAGCAAGGGTAAATGTACCCTGCTAGGCGACGCTGCTCATCCCATGATGCCGGATCAGAGTCAAGGAGCTTGCATGGCCATTGAAGATGCTGGCGCTTTAGGCATCCTTTTCTCTGAGAAGTACTCCGATTTGACGGTGGAAGAGCGACTGAGATTGTATGAGCTGGAGCGAAAGCCAAGGGCTACAAGATTGCAAGAAGCTAGTAGGCGTGCAAGGGAGAATCTCAACGAGAGAATTGGATGGTCTAGTAAGGACACTAAGCCTGGGATGTTGACGATTGATGAGGTGTGTGCTTACGATATGCACGCTCATATCGCAGAACTGGTGGGAGAAGCGAGGTCTTGAGAAGTATTTTAGTTTATATAAGCATAGCAATCAAAGTCGTTCACTGTGAGTCGAACTAGTAAAGAGCCAAACCACCCATCTCCTCATAGCGAATCCTAGCCCAATTAACCATCGACTCCGTCTCCCTCCTCTTCCAAACGGTCTCCACCAACTCGCGACTCTGATGAACATAGCCAAACCCACACGTCCTCTCCATAACCATTAACCTATCCTGCACCACCATTCTCTGCTCAAGAGAATTACATGCACCGCCTGCCATGACAAGTGGAAACAGCAAACATGTCTCTAGAGAGCTGCCATATCGAATCTTTTGGGCAGAGTCTAGAATGTGCTGGACGCAATCGGATACCTTTTCGGTTAGTGAGTAGCCTTCGGTGATTTGGTGGAGACGGAGGCGGAGGGCCCATTCGTATGCAGTTGTTGCATGGAGGACGTCATCGTTTGTTGGGTTAAGAGAGGCCACAGCACCTGCGAGTCCTCCATAGTCGTAGGCCCAGCTATCCAGTAGACCTTGAACTCTTTCTGCTTCTTGGCGAAACAAGGCTTCTGATTCCTCATCCACTCGTGTTCCTCGCTTACTAGCCAGGTTATTCACTCGATCAACCATGTGGAATAGCTCCTTCGGTATGCCGTACACCGCGGCATCGTCGCCATTGGCATCGTCGGTCGCCTTTACTGTTGTCTCGTCGATGAGTGGAGGTTTGCAAGTGCTTGTCGTAGCAGCACTATCAAGGAAGCGTGCCAGCTTGACCAAGAATTTGAAGTGGCCGCCGGCTGAACTTGAGCTTGTCTGAGCTTTGAAGGTTGACAGAAGCCGTTTCGCGCCCTGAAGATGGAGTTTCCAACCAGCTGATGTGCCGTCAAATAGTTCTGACATGCAGAGTAATAGGCATGAAACCAAGGCGATATCAACAGAACTAGAATCAACGGTCGGTAGTAAATTGGCGAGAGACTTAGTCGCTTGTCCTTTGTGGAATAAGGCTCGATCTCGCATATCTGGTTGAAGCTTTTCCCAATGTGTCGCACTCAAAGCAAGCACACAGTGAAGAATGAGTTGGTTCGATACGGCCATGGGTACGATGTAGCTCGTGTAAGGGTTCGAAGCAGTATTTGGATGGCGCGATAATACGAACGCAACGATCGTGGAGTAGTGGTTGAGCAACGCCTTGTCATGCGGAGACGTCATATCCGGTAGTAGGCTGGGCGTATATAAACTGAGCGTTGTAGCCGGTGGACTCTCCTGGGGTTCCACTGCAGGAGTTTCAGGGAGGATGTCAAGCCATGTTGAATCTGGTGAAAGATCCCACGATATATCTTGCAGCGGGGCGGTCATGTCGTCAGGAATGGCATTTGACATTTGACAGAGTAGATCGGCAATGCTGAGATCCAGAGTTGATTGACCTGAGTCGGTTGAGTGGCATGGGCTCGGGGATTGGTTTGATGAGAGTTCGATGACTTGATCCGCATTCAGCCAGGACTCACTGGTCCAGCTGTTCAGTCTCCCTCTGCTCTGTCTTTCTGTAGGCCATGTGCAGCCCAGGCATAACCTTTGACAATCGCCACAGTTTGGCTTCCTACCATCTCAGTGAGCTTAGCACTATGAAGCGACATGTATCAACTTACCTCTCGTCACATTTTTTCTTGCGTCTCTTACACGTCAAACAACCCGTCTGAACCCTTCGGATCTTAGCCTTTGGCTGCTGAACCACACCATCGCTGGTGCCGAGCTCATCCGCAAAGCCCTTAGGCCGGCACGGCAGACTCAATCGAGTACATCGATCGCACGGGATACCTCCTCTACATCGCTGTTTGATATCGGCGCATCGAAAACAAACGTCGGTGGAGGCCATTTTGGATGAATTGACTTGGGAGAAAAGCTGGGGTAGTGGAAGCGGTTATGGGGTCTGTCGGATGTCGGTTCCGTGGTTAGTTATCTTGATACTGGGTGGGCTAGGCTCTGAAGAGTTAGTGAGTGCCCGTCATATCTGGCGCTATCGAGAACGAAGAAGCGGGGTAGATAGCACTGTAACTTTATGGACCGAGATCGCAATGAACGGTCGATCTGAAGGAGGAGCTAACAGTTATCATTACGATTGCTCTGTCACAATGACCGCAATCATCTAGAGTAACGTTTCAATGGCTTTAAATGAAGCAACTCTCAATTATTGAATACAACTCAATTACAGTCAGATTTATCTAACTAAGAATGAAGCGCATGCCGAATCGCATTCGCTGTCTGCAAAATAAACTCCCTCGCCTGCCAAAGATCCTTATCCATATGCATAAACGGATGCGGCACACCCGGAAATCTCTTCATAGTAACCTCATTCCCATGCTCAATCAACTTCATACCATAAGCCTCGCCTTCATCTCTCAAAGGATCTGCACCAGCTGTGTAAATGACCGTTTTTGCCAAATTGCTAAAGTCTGGAGCCTTGAATAGATTGCCATAAATCTCTGGTATCTTCTTGCGTCGGCTGGCGATTTCCTCAGGGTTTGAACCGAGGGAGCTCCATTTCAGCTTGTCAAACCATGCCAACCTTCCCCAATTGAGTGTCGGTGCATGTTCGTTCTCTTGCATTGATGGAAAAGGCGAGTCTGATGCGCTGGAGTATTTACTCAGATCATCGATCACTGGCGTACCCACAGCGACAAGCTTGAGAGGGATACCGGCATCGCGAGCCATGTGGGCGAGTGCCAGACTGATGAATCCGCCAGCAGATACACCACCGACAGATATCCTCTCTGGATCAATGCTGAATCTCTCAGCGCCTTTTTCGGAGATGTATTTGAGAGCCGCGAAGCTATCGGTTATACCACAAGGAAAGGCATTCTCGGGTACAAGACGATAAGCAACATCAATAACCGCAACACCAGCGACTTTGCAAATATGCTTGCAAATATGACTCTCAGTATCAAGATCGCCCAGACCCCAACCTCCACCGTGATAATCGATATGAACAGGCCACGGGCCAGCGGTATCAGGTTCGTAGACTCTGACATCTAGAGTGATGTCTTCGTGAGTTACGATCTGAGCATCATATTCACGAGCGACATTTGGCGCCGGGCCTGTGCCGTAGGAATAGAGGACAGAGTATTTGGATCGTAGGATATTGAGGTCGATTGGCTTGAGGGGTGTGTTGGCGACGTTGTCGTTGTAGAGCTTTTCGAAGACGGGGTCGAGTTTGCCTTTCATGGAGGGGTGGACGGGCTGGAGGGCCTCGTGTTTGTGGTCTTGTGTCATGGTTGTTGTTTGCTGATAATGCAGTTTGGGGAGAAGAAGTTGGATAAGTCAATTGTGAGATGATCGATGGTTCAATGAGGTCGACCTCACTATTATTTACTCTCTCATTAATGTTCCAATCTGTTGATCAATTTGATCACAGCGGTTACAATTCCCATATCGCGGAGCACCCCGCTATCTTTACAGAGAGCGGAATCCCAGGTCAGCGCCACTAAATGTTTTCCGACGGTTGCATGATTAGCGCTGATTCCGACGGGGTCGCCTGCCATTTCCCCTCTCGGGCGCTGTAACGAACCGCTGTGCTGGGACGCGCTACTAAAATGGAGATAACTGTTGGAGTGATGACTTGAGACGGTTATCAGCATCATTATTTTGCTAAGACTCAAAACACTTGAACATAATATTATGCTGTATGTGCGCTTCTTGAGTCCCAATTGAGAATATTGATATTTCTTTTACACTCTTCTTGTACTGCTATACACAAACTCAGACATACTTCCACCTTACTCAAACCCCGCCGTCATCATAATGTCCAAAGACCGCAAGCCAGTTCTCATAATCGGTGCTGGAGTTGTCGGCCTTGTGCTAGCTCACGGACTCAAAAAGGTACGATTCAGTCAACAACAATTTATAAACAGTTCACTGACATGTTAAAGCTTGGCATCCCATTTAAAATTTACGAACGCGACAGTCACATCAGCTCTCGAGGACAAGGTTGGGCTATAACTCTTCACTGGGTCCTCCCTTTTCTCCGTGAACTCCTATCAGAGGAAACTTTCGAGGGCGTTGAGTCAGTCCAGGTTGACCCAGAAGCTGATCGCCAAGGCCTTGGAAAGTTTGTCTTTATCAACCTCGAGACGCTTGAGCCTAAGTTCCTAATCCCGCCGGGCGACCGACGTCGAGTGAATAGAGAAAAACTGCGAAAGGTCCTTATGAAAGAGGTGTCTGAGCATGTCACATGGAATAAGCGTCTTGCATCTATTCAAGAACATGACAACGACGTGACAGCGATATTTGAGGATGGAACCCAAGCCGAAGGTTCCCTAATTGTTGGTGTTGAAGGCAGCAACTCGAGTACACGGAAACATTTGGTGCCAGACTCGTATCGCAACATCCGACTCCCAATACGCTTCACTGGAGCTGCTCTAGATCTTACGCCAGAGCAAGTGAAGCCGCTAAAGGATATCGACCCACTACTCTTTCAAGGATGTCATCCTGTGACGGGAACATTCTTCTGGTTCAGCATGTTGGAAACACCACAAGTCAACGGCACAGCGGGGACAAATAATGAGCATTACCGCGTTCAAGTTATGATATCATGGCCTATGAAGACAGAGGAAGATGAAGTCAAGGGGACAGACGCGGAACGCTTGACGTATATGAAGCAACGAGCAACGGAGTTCAATCCTGTGCTACGCGATACCGTGCACGCGATCCCCGAGGGGTCTGAGGTAATCGAAATTGTTTTGCAGGACTGGCCATGTCCACCTTGGGACAACAGAAATGGTAGAATCACGCTAGCCGGCGATGCAGCGCACGCGATGACTATGTATCGAGGGGAGGCAGCGAACCATGGTATTTTGGACGCGTACAGGCTAAGCAAGGCTTTAGAGGCAGTTTTTCACCAAGGGAAGGATTTTAAGCAGGCTATTGATGACTATGAAAGCGAGTTGAGGGACAGGACGAGTGTCGCGGTGTTATTAAGTCGACAGGCGTGTTTGGATGCACATGATTGGGATGGGTTGAATGAGAACTCTGCTGTGTTGAAGAAGAGGGCTATTGCAGGTGTCTAGATATCCTCTTTCAATTTACGTCATTTAATTTGAGACCTATTATAGTGACGTCAATGATTACCCTTACGTGTTTATGTAATCGGAAACCCGAGTTCATTGTCGCGATTGTTGAGCATGTCTGGGTATGGTTTCTTTCAAGGCTCTCTTGGGATAATCACTAACATTTGATCGCGAAACAGGTGTTTTGTGCAATTCATGGCCGCCACCGATCTACCACGCATATATACAAGAGAGAATAATACAGAACTACTAAAGTAAGGTACTTATGAGATTTATTAAATATACCTAAAGAAAGATAAAAAGATCTCGTGAACTTCATAAGTTGTTATCAGTTCAATAAATCCCATGGCACAGGGTAGGAAGCAAGCCACTCGTGGCTGTGCTCTGTGGCTGTGCTAGAAAGTGGATCAATGTGGCCAGACTTCTTGGTAGGGCACCGCCGCGACGCGAACCTTAGCTCTCATCAATCTGAACTTATGCGACGCATTCTAACGACGCGAATCGCCAACATTATGATCAGTTGGACTAGTTGCCACTTTTGATACCAGATGATACAATTGGCGCAGCATGGCCAGTTAGAGAGTTGAGCGCTGGTAACCGACGCGCCTGCAGAACAATTGCGACGCGTCGAGTCCGCGGTAGCGATGATTGCACCACGCCAACCAATCACCGTCCAGCCCCGCTGCAACCGTCGGAAAGATAAATTTGCGACGGGGACTGTACTGCGCTAGAGCCAAGCAGGAATAGAGTCGTTCGACGCTGAAGCTCACATCCGCCGTTTGTCGTTGTAGGTTCCAGCAACTGGGTGCCGAAATATCGATGTCTTAACTATTTGAACCTGGTTTCCAGTATCTCGCACTTTCTTCTCTACTGATTTCTCAACTACCTTATTACTAAGTCATCTTTCTCAATCATGCCTTCAGCATACCCCAAACCCATCTTACCTCCCTCGCTTATTGCCGTTACAGGCGCCAACGGCTTTATAGCCCAGCACTGCATAAAACTTCTCCTATCAGAAGGCTACAGAGTTGTAGGCACCGTCCGTTCGGCTTCAAAAGCTAAACAAGTTCTGAACCTTCATGGAAGAGATCCCAGTCTTTCTGTGAAAGTGGTTGAAGACATCACTTCAATCGAATCATATCTCTCAGCTTTTGGCTCAACTCGACCAGACGCTATCCTACACCTTGCGGCACCGTTTAACTATGATGCCACTGATCTGGAGAATGATCTTATGATTCCCGCTGTTAAGGGTTCAACAGCGATTCTCAATGCAGCTAAACAATTGGGAGGTGTCAAACGCATTGTGCATACCAATTCGTTTGCTGGTATCTACGATGCGTCGAAGGGACTTCAGCCAGGGAAGATTTATACTGCCAAGGACTGGTCGCCTTTGACATACGAGGATGGTGTCAGTGCTCCTGCCGCAGCAGTAGCTTACCGAGCCAGTAAAACGGTGGCGGAGAAGGTGGCATGGCGGTGGATGGATGATAATCCATCCGTGCAGTTCGATCTCGTCAGCCTCAACCCAGCCATGGTATTCGGTCCATTCCTTCAAGGCGCAGTCCCAAACTCTCCAAAAGAACTCAATACTTCCAATCAGATCGTCTACGGCATTGTGTCAACCGGCGAAGACGGTTCAATTCCACCCACTCGAGGTCCAGTCTGGGTCAGCGTCCAAGATGTTGCACTCGCGCATCTTAGGGCTATTCAAGTTCCTGAAGCTGGTGGGGAGAGATATCTTCTAGCCGCTGGTGTATACTGCAATCAGGAGATCGCCGATGTTTCGCGAGAGGTCGCAGGGAAGCACAAAAGTAGGATTCTCGTTGGTAGTCCGGGTTCTAGAGAGGCTGAGACTCATTTCGGTGTCGATGCTGGTGAGACTGAAAAAGCTTTGGGGATCAAGTGGCAGTCGCTTGAGGATATGTTATCGGGATTACTGCCTCAGTTGTTTGAGATTGAGAGTAGAGATCAGTGAATCTGTCAGCTATGCTGTAAATTACAGCAACACATATATTTAACCTAAAACCTTGCTACTTGACAATGAGCTATCAAGGATTGTTTATCGATCTTGTCTCAATATCTTTCGGATATAAGCTATCGTCTTCCACGATCCGGATAAACGTAGGCTTGTTATCGCAGACCCATCAGATAACTCTATCTAAGTGGTCCCTGGCCATTCCCACCTTCCTAACACGGCTTATCTACCCTATCTTTAGCAAGGATTATGCCTGAACATTCCGCACTTGTTCCAGTGAAATCACCACTTCCAACTTGGCGTTGAGAATCCTACGCCGAGATGGGCATTTGATCTACTGAATAGAATTGGCTCAATATAAAGTTATGTAACAGAATCGATGTATATCGTTGGTCCGATGTCGCAGACATGGATTGTACTATTGGCATCTCTGTTCAATATCGCTCAGCTTGACCGACTCCTCGGGATAACGATAAACAAGGATACCCGTAACAAGGATACACTTTTGAAGCATCGTGACTTCGATGGTTCTTACCCCGCCCTAAGATCGGCTTCTATAAAAGGCTTTGCTGCTTCTTTCAAAACTCAGATCACGAGGCTATTTCTCAGTACAGCTTCTTCTTGACGATGTTGCTCATAGCTCTACTAAGTTTGACCACCTCAGCCGTGGCAAAGGGCCTACATCCCCACGGTATATCGCTAAGTCTCAACGGAATTGACTACTTTGTGTCGCCTTCGCCAGAAACAAAGCTACCTTCCAGCCTTCATCCTTCAGCTAAGACTGCTGATTCCTTCACCTTTACGCCTGTTACAGTGGTTGGCAACAGCACCACTGCGCAAGATGATCTCAACGCACTATTTTCCGAATGGAAGCAAAAGGACGACGTTTGGCAATCTGGGTTCTTGGAAACAGTGATCGTTAAGAGCTCTGCGAATTGCAAACCAGGTGCCAACACATTCCATGATGGAATTGAATCCGTGGTTTCATGCGCCGACGAATCCTTCAAGACTCCCCCGGGGCCATATTTCTTGAACACACATAGTGGGCAGCTCCATAAAGTATACCGGCTCTACGATGATTTCTCAGGAACCTTCGCCGAGTCACTTCTTCACCTACCGGACGGCAAGTTCCAAACTCTCTCAGCACACATGTCCAGCAGCGCTTCTCTCACCATTGGCGTCCCATCCCGCCTGTATTACACACGCACCAAGGACCAGCCACTAGCAGGCGTTCGGGTTGCAGTCAAAGACCTATTCGATATTGAGGGCGTCAAAAGCTCTCGAGGAAACCGTGCCTGGTACAACCTGTATCCCGCAGCCAACAAGACAGCACCGGCTATTCAGAATCTGATTGACGCTGGAGCCGTTATCGTTGGAACCCAAAAGCTTTCACAGTTTGCCAACGGAGAGAATCCTACAGCAGACTGGGTCTCTTACTCGGCTCCCTTCAACCCCCGCGGAGACGGCTACCAAGGTCCTTCTTCATCATCATCGGGCGCAGGAGCTTCTGTTGCATCTTACCCGTGGTTAGACATCGCTGTTGGAAGTGACACGGGAGGCTCTATTCGTGGACCTGCTGGTGTTACTGGAGTCTTTGGAAACAGACCTACGCATAATCTCGTCACTCTTGATAACGCGATGCCTTTATCACCGGCGATGGATACAGCGGGGTTTCTTACTCGTGATCCGGAGCTTTGGGGATTGGCTCAAGCGGCCATGTATGGGGAGAATTACACGGCCTTTTCCGAGGATGTCCAGTATCCACAGGTCGTATATACTCTGAGTTTTCCGGATAACAGCACGCCGAACGGTGCGATACTACAACGTTTCGCCAATGACCTAGCCGACTTTCTCGCTACCAATATCACGGAGTATGATCTGGATGAAGATTGGGCTTCCACGGCCCCAGAGCCAGTTCGAGATCTTCTCTTAACAGACTTCCTCAACATCACTTATCCTGCACTCATCACCAAGCAGCAGATCGCGCTGGTCAAGAAACCATTCTTCAAGGACTATGCCGGTAAGCCTTAGCCCCCATAAATAAGTGTGTCCAATAGCTGATCAACTTCCAGCCGCTCATGAGGGTCGGCAGCCGTACATCAACCCAGCTCCCAGTGTACGTTGGGCCTGGGGTGAGAGCCAACCAGACTCCATCCTCGACGACGCCCTGAAGAACAAGACGATTTTCATGGACTGGTTCAACGAGCAAGTTCTTCCAAGAGACAATGACCCACAAAGATGTTCCTCTAGAATTCTTCTCCATACTGAAAGCACGGGAAGCTTTGGCCGACGCGACGTTTACAAGGATCCTCCCAGAGTGCCTTTCGGTTGGTCTCTAAGTAAGCTGTCCATCTTCAGCGAAGCGCCTGATAGCGTTTATCCTCTTGGGGAAGTGTCGGGCTTCAGCAATATTACTCGTCATAAGGAGAAGCTACCTGTTACTGTTGATATCATGGTAGCCAAGGGCTGTGACGGCCTTATCCCCAGATTAGCTCAGGATCTAGTGGCCCATGGCATCTTGGAGGTGCCCAAGACCGGGAGAAGTCTTTCTGGTGGATCTGTGCTATTCTAGCCGCGTCATAAGTGTTGACAAATCTCGATGTGTCTCTATTCTATCATAGCGTTGATAATTACGTATATTATTAAATGTGTTACTGCAATGAAATATGCTTCAGCCCGGGCTATAGCGTGTCTTCATACGCTTCTTCCATCGTCCGACTTGGCCGGACGCGCCAACTCTCTCAAACTCTCCGAGTCTTCTGGCTTCGAGCCCAATATGGTCCTGCTCTTACTTCGTCTCTGTTCACCCCAAGTCGGCTCGTTCAATTGTGTCTTCTGGACCCAGAGACCTCTTTCCTCTAGCAGAGCTTTGCAAGCGGCCTTACTGGTAACTGCATAAATGACAGCGTTCCAAAATCCTTGAAGGGGAAGAACCGTCGCGCTCATAAACTGCAATGGCTTGCTGACTTGATCGGGATGGATATGCGAGTACATTCTGTTGGCGCTCGAGGGAATCCATGTAGTCAGAATGACGATGAAGAAAAGCATGGCGACTTTTGTATATGCCCAAGCTGCCTTATAGACGTCGTTGCTCGGTCGCACGGATGGCTTCGGGTTGTTCGGTTGTGGATTGACAGTGACGCTTGCTCGTGTGTTTTCACGGTCGATCGTGGGTTTGTGGACGCGAACAGACGCTTGATGACCCAAATTCTGGAGTTGAACAGCCTCTGGCTGATGTATCGACTCGCGTACGATGGTTACTTCGGTTGTTTTGACATAGTTGGTAGAGCTTTGGTTGGCGTAAGAGAGGCCTCCTGAACCAGAGCCAGATCCTTGGGCTTTTAGAAGTTGTTGACGCTTTCGATAGATCGTGCCGCCGGATCGTACGTAGATTCCTAGAGTGATTGTAATAACCACCCTGTCGGTCAATTAGTAAGGCTGTTGATAGGCACCAGGGCTTCTCGACGTACCAGATAGGGCCGTAGAATGTCGCAATACGCAAAATGTCATACTCGGGTGTGATCCAACACCATTGGACAGCACTACCGTAAACATGAACGCCATCACCATTCTTGATAAAGAAAAAGATAAACGCTGGTAGAAAGGGAATGCCGTAGCAGGATATCAGATAAGGTAGTTCCATTTTTCGGAGTCGCTGTGCATCGAATCGGTGGTAGAAGGCGAGATAAACGTTGACTGCCATAGCCAAAGTCCACATTGCATCAGCGCCCACGAAGCTACACTATGTCAACAGAAGTTGTGGAGTTAGAGAGTATATTACATACGTGTGAAGGAGGAAAGCTTGTGTTTGACATCCGGGTGCATTTGGATGTTTGACAAAAGAGTCGGCCATGATGAAGCAGATACTGGCCATGATATTGCCGAACGAGGCGTAAAAGACCAGTCGGTTGATGGGTTTATGGAAAGCATCGCAGAGAAGGAATGTGGTAATGATGAACAAACACCCTACAATTGACAACACCGAGCAGACTTGCTGAATAACAGTGATGACTCTCACATCACTAAGAGAGAGACCTGATGTTAACATTCTGGACAGCAGCATCTTGGCTGACTTGCATCAACAAAACTTCGAGAAAGGTCTGACTTCGTCCCTAGCAGGATTGTCAGGTTTAGAATCTATTACCTCTGGTCTTTATGAGTTATTAAAATACGTGTCTCCTTTCATGCAGATTTGATCTGCAACAGGGGAACACATAACAGTGGGTCACGATCTTCAACCGGAAGCAAGCCGTTGAAGATCCTCTACCGGGACAAGTTTAGAAAGCGAGTCAATGGTAAGAGTGCTGATTGGTATGAAGCAAGACACTGGAGATCTTCAGGGGATGAAAGTCCAACAGATGCTTCTTTAAGCTTAGCTTTCGGGACATGAAGCAGTACTCACTGTAAGAAGCTAGGTTGGAAGAAGAAGGCAGGCTACGCCTTGTGGGGATCCGCCTCGGCTCTTCTTTTGAGGCTGACATATGAATGTCCCCGAGAGCCAATGGCATTTTCGGTTTCGTATCGTATTCTGCCCTGGTTACGTTAAAGTCATGTCCAACAGGCTGGATTTCAAGTGATCTACATATTAGTGCATCCTTTGTTGCGCATTGCTTGCATTTTATTCGACCTTGAAGTGCTTTATTTCCGTTAGGCCGGTGATCTGCAAGGTTTATTTCAATGTGACAGGCATTGTTTCACGCCACGGCAGGACCTTTTTCTCCAGGGCTGACGGTTGGGGCTCCATCTGCGCTTGTACCTTCCTGTCAAACATAGTGAAGAATCAGGTCTCTCCGTTACGCGATCATCTGTAAATAATAAAGTGCAGCCTGGACAGACATTTGAACAAGTTTATATCTCTGTCCATTTGCTCATTTTGCTTCCTCTTACTGATCGGCGGGCTTCTATTTTCCTTGGAGAGTTGATGAATCTGTGGTTTGACTCGTGCTGACTCGTGCGCCAACGCCATGTAACTCTGACAGCCTGTAGCGCGTTTGATCCAAATCAGACTTTATCTTTCTTTGGCAGGTTATAAGAGGATTGACAAGCCACACACGCAATATTTCCCAATGTTTATTACTTGATATTGGTCGGGCTCTGCCAGTGGGCCGGGAATGCAATTTTGTAAACAGATATCTATTTAATTATTGTTGGTGACTGCTAACCGATCAATATTCTCTACGAATAACACCCTGGAGGCAAATTCTTCCAACAAGGGGAGGCACCATCGCTTATAGCAACTACCCCGCAGTTAGACCGAATGTGAGTCTTACAATCGTTGAGGTGCAGACGGGAGAGTCCATATTGGGGTAGATACCACCGAATCGTGATTCCAAACTATGCAGTCATCTCTATTTTCGTCCACGTAAGCATCCAGCAGATGAGTCCACTTTGGCAAACGCCACCATTAAATCAGGCTGCGATATTACCAAGAGCTACTTCCACTGAGGTATTTACACATGGGTCTCTCGATAATTCACGTAATATAAGAATAATAAGGATGAGGCTGATCAATACGAAAACGCTCAAACTGCAGGAGTTCTTTGGCAAAGTCCCTCCATATGCCATCCTCTCTCACACCTGGGGCGATCGCGAAACAACGTTGCAGGAGTTCCAAAATCGAACCTACAGGAAAGGAAGCAGGGAAATTGCCAAGATCTTCGCTACATGCCGTCAAGCGCGTTCCCAAGGACTCGATTATGCCTGGGTGGATACCTGCTCTATCGATAAGACCAGCAGCACAGAGCTGGGAGAGGCAATCAATTCCATGTTCAGGTGGTACCGTGAGGCAGCCGTCTGCTATGCATTCTTGGAAGACATATCGATAAAACAGCCCGCTGAGCCTAGACGAAGATGGAGATCAACATCAGGAGGATTTGGTTTAACGAATAGCCGCTGGTTCACCAGAGGGTGGACTCTCCAAGAGCTAATTGCGCCACGCAATATGGAGTTCTACGACAAGGATTGGAACCTGATCGGAGAAAAACAAGATATGGTCTCCGAGCTACGCAATATAACGGGTATCGACACGTTTGTTCTTCAGGGTGGGCCTCTGGAACAGGTTAGTATAGCTAGGAGGATGAGCTGGGCGGCATATAGACAGACCAGTCGTGAGGAGGATATTGCCTATTCTCTTCTCGGTATCTTCGGCGTCAACATGCCGCTTCTATACGGAGAAGGGGCCCGGTCTTTCTTGCGACTACAAGAAGAGATTCTCAAGCAGTCAGCTGATCAAACACTGTTTGCATGGCGCTCAACCGCGACTGGGGCTGATAAAGAGGAAGCCCGAGGACTATTTGCCCATTCTCCACGAGAGTTTCAGAACTTCTTGGATAGAGGAGACAAGTCAATCCAGAGATCGGGACAAGCGAAAGACAACTTGATGAGACTGTGGGACTCAAGGGCACCCAGGGAGCCCTGGACTGTCAGTAACAGAGGTATCAGAGTCACTGGTCGGATACAAGATTTAAGGCCCAACTATGAGCGTTATCATACAGTGATTCTACTATTGAACTGTTGTTTTGGTGGGAATCCGGGTCGCATAGTAGGCATCTACCTTCGCCGTCAAGATGGAGATCGCTATGCACGAATTCGCCCTGGTGAGCTGGCCAGTGTTAAACCTCTGAGAAGCATCATATCCCCATATAGCTTGTATGGGTTGCGACACGGAGACGAAGTTCGGGGACACTACTATGATCAGCCCTGGACATCTTCATACACCATACGTCGCGAGTTGGAAGAACTGGCGCATTCAAAGTTTGAGAATAGTCAGGCTGCGAAAGAGAGATACGAGCATGGTTTCTACATCAGCGCGAAGGGCCTGAAGCCCACCACCATATTCGGCCAATACAAGCTTCACGGAGTCATGATGACCGACGCTCGTGGTCTGCTTCGCTTTTTCAGCTTCTACCCTGATGACCGGCATATGGATATTGTGTTGAAGACTTACCCCAACTTTCGGGTTGTGCTTCTCTACAAAGCGACTACAAGTTCAGACCTAATCTTGGTCTTGTTGGGTCGAAAGGTACAGCCGGACGACAGCGGGGGCCAACACTGGGTGACGGCTACATATCTGAGCCGATGGGAACTTGAGGAGAAGAGCACGAGGTTTCTTGACGTGGTGGGGTCATTGACAGAGACGATCATACACTCGAAAGAGGTTTCGTGCAATGCGAGGGATGATGAACTCTGTGTACGCTTGTCACTGACACCGGATATAGTTGAAGGGATTCCGATGTCAAAGCTGCAGGTTACTGGACCGTGGCCAATATTGTTTTGGCAATCTGCGTATCGACTGATAAAACCATACCTTATCAATTTCGTTTTATGGATCCTGATGATTTCAACTCTGACGATACCTATCACTTATGTTCCCGAGATACCTTCAATTAGTTAGTTCGATTTAGATATCGATTCATTCCCAGTTTACTAGATCTGCTGCTATATCAAAAGTGCATATATACCCATTTGCTTCATAGTACTGCTGCAGTCCCACCGTTCGTTCGGCTTTTCGATCTTATTCGCCCAACAAGCTTTCAGGATATCTCGGATGGTGCCACAGTTCCCTATCATGCCAGTTCCTTCGGATACTACAGGACTCAGGAACACTTCGAAGAAGCACTGCTGATCCTTGTCAGCTAGACACCCAGCAACGCACAAAGGCCAGCTAAGTTGCCGAGGAGTGACTGTTTGACCCGCCATTTGGATCTCAAGGATCACACGACTTACAGCTCGTCTTACTCGACTTGAAGTGATATCATCTGGAGCATTTGAGCTCAAAGAAGCGAGTTGGGCTAACGTTGCCGTAGCAAATATCCGAGTGACACTATTCTGATTGGGTTGCTGCTCTGATCCAGAAGCTTTCATTGGTATCGTATCCATGGCGTTCTCTAGACTATCTTCAATTTGTCGTGCTCTGAGGTTGAATTCGTCGAGATCGAGATCACCGGTGACAGAATTCGACTTCCACAGGCTCAAAACTGCCAGGTCCCCTATAGCTTTCATGACCGAGTTATGACAGCCCATTACATCTCCTAGCTGGAAGTCGCAACCGGGTCCTAGCCACTCATCGTATGGAAGCTTAGGCTTTTCTTGTGTCGCCACGCATGCTAGGAGATCCATCCAAAGCAGAACAGGAATGTGGAATTCGATAGCGGCAATACCCCTGCTCCCAAGAAGTTGATCCGGAGATTTCGGAGGTTGAGGCTGGTGATGCATTGTGACTGCGATAGAAGCCATTGCGCATAAATGTGATTGCCAGTCTGCTGTGCTTCCTCGAAGTACCTATTGTCTGTTAGTAAAGATTCGTCATCTTCAAGGGTAATCTCACCTCAAAGCTAATCAGAGCTACACCACAAGTGATGACTTCGACTAGTGTCTCATTTTCAGGCTCAAGTGAAGCAAGGTCTATAGAGGTCAGAAAGTCATGAAGCTGGCTGACCGCTTTAGTATGAAACTCAAGCTCAAGATGGTCGTTGTTTGCTTCGCCTGTCAAAGAGCGCTGGTGAAATGCAGCGAGGCCCAACGATGCTCGATACAACGGCCCGTTTCTGCTCAAGAGCCAAAGAAGCCAGCCGCGAGACCACTTTGCTTTATCATAACAGGGGTATTGGTAAGGGAATACATGATCTAGGTAGTGCATCAGAAGACTGGCTTCATCGTATTGGAGAGATTCAGCGAATGATTGTCCCGACAGGATCCGACTTTGCAAGGATTGAGGAGCTGATGTTGGTGCTGAGCATGAGTCGGCGGTCACTATCCCACTACGTTGTAGACCCTCTGTAGTAGGCTGTGCTTGTCGCCGTGTGGTTTGCTTATGCGCTCTCAGTTGACGCGCCTGAGCTTTCTTTTGCCGCTTAAAATTCTCCTTCACAGCAAACTTGATGCGCTGCCTCTCTTGTCTTTCACTTTCACCTCCGTCCATCCACGATGGCATTGGTCCATATCCATGACAATGAACTTGCCTACTGGTACATTGGAGACACGCTGTGATTGTACCGTCACATTTTACGTGTCGGATCTTGCATGTCCAACAGGAACCCGGTTTCGCTGCTTCTTCCATGGCTGAGTTGAAATGAATGGGAACCTCGCTGCATTGGCTTCTGTCTTCCGAACATGGAAGACTCTTGAAGTTCGGAATGGCTATTTATTTGATCTTGGGGGGAGGGGTAATGAATGACTCTCACCTCTGATTCGTCCAAAACTGGTAAAATGCTTGAGAAGCCTTTCCTTTGGGGTTTAGTGACTTCTCCTACCGAGCTTCGAGACCACTAGGTCCAGAACGGAATGTCGGAGTGCTGATCTTCCAACTTCGGAGGGACAGGAACTATCAATTCATTGTCGGAACATTGGATACCATCCCGACGAAATGCCTATAAGTAACCCATTTTCTCCTCAGAATTCGAGCTCAATATCTTCAACGATCAAGCTTCATCTAATACTTCTTTTCTTCCCTCACCATGACCAACCAACCTACTATAAGACTGCTCGAGGCAAGCATCAGTGACCTCAAACAGTTACTGGACAATCGAACCATTACAAGTGTCGAGCTCGTAGCTCTTTATCTCCATCGAGTCGGCAAATACGATTGTCGTGGTCCACGTCTCAACTCGATTTGTCAAATCAACCCGCATGTATTTGCTGAGGCCCAAGCTTCGGACGATTATCGTGCCTCGGGAAAGCAACCTCGACTTCTGGAAGGCATTCCATTCACGGTCAAAGACAGCTACAAGGTCAAAGGCATGACGGTCGCTGCTGCATCGCCTGCCTTTGCTGACCTTCATGCAACCTCCGATGCCGCCATCGTCGAGCTTCTTCGTAATGCGGGAGCAGTTGTTCTCGGCAAGACCAATATGCCGCCGATGGCTGACGGAGGTTGTCAGCGTGGGCTTTATGGTCGATCAGAGAGTCCGTATAATCAGAAGTATATGTGTACTGCTTATGCCTCTGGTTCGTCCTATGGCTGTGGTGTATCTACCGCAGCAAGCCTGGCTGCCTTCGGCTTTGCCGGAGAAGCTGTCACCTCCGGTCGCTCGCCGGCATCTAACAATGCGCTGGTTGCATATGCTCCGTCCCGCAGCGTGATATCTCCACGGGGGCTATGGCCGTTGTATCCGACTTGCGATCAAGTGGTTCCTCATACAAGGACTATGATGGATCTGTTTCACGTACTCAAAGTTGTTGTCGCTGATGATGACAAGGCTGGGGTTGCTGACTTTTGGCGCTCGCAGCCGTTTGTACCACTGCCAAGGGTTAGCGAGGTGCGACCAGCCGACTATCTCACGCTCGCCAATCCGAATGCACTCCAGGGTCGGCGACTAGCTGTACCTCGATGCTTCATCGGAGTTGAAGGTGCAAAGCCGGATAACGCCTGCTCTCCAGGTGTCAAGGCTCTTTGGGAGAGAGCGCGAGTAGATCTCGAGAAATTAGGCGCTACTGTTATTGAGACAGATTTCCCACTCTTCGAGAACTACACCAGACAGGCCTTTCCTGGCCAGAGCATGAATGTACCGAACCTATCTCAAGAGTGGGCGGCAATCGAACGCTGTGAAATGATTGCACTGAGTTGGGATGACTTCCTCCGTGGCAATGGTGACAAGGATATCCCGGACTTCTTGTCTGTGGAACTTAACAAGATTCACCCCCACATTGCTCCGATGGATGATCCATCGCAGCACACCGAAACCCAGAACCAAGTCCGCTATGAGGATATGGTCGCTGCTGTAAAGAACCGTGGAGACAGCCGCCTCGTCGATCTACCGGGATGTAAGAATGCACTTCAGTCTTTGGAAGCCATGCGAAAGAAAGACTTGGAGGACTGGATGACCGAGAACAATTACGATGCCGTCGTGTTTCCGACGAATGGTGATATTGCGTTGGCTGATGCGGATGAAAACTACGAGTCGATGATCTCTGCGCTACGTAACGGAGTCAAGTATGCAAATGGTGGTAGGTCACTGAAGCATCTCGGGGTTCCCTGCATCACTGTTCCCATGGGAAGCCTTGCCGATGAGAGGATGCCTGTCGGTCTGTCCTTCTGTGGTAAGGCATATGACGATTCCGCCTTGATGAGCTATGCGTACGCCTATGAGACAGCGTCGAGACGTCGGGAGATCCCACCCTTGACGCCGCTTCTGCCTTCAGACAAGATTCCTGTTGTCAACTCTCAACCTTTGACTTTGGAAACGCCATTATTGCGTATTGCGTCGACAGCAGTTGTGAAAGAGGACAACACTGATTTTGTTGTTCGTCTAGTGGAGATGAGAGGAACGTGCAACTCGAGAGGCTTAGACAGAGATGGGATCAGCTTGGAGATCTTCGCTAATGGTGAAGTAATTGAGCCTGTGACTTGGGAGGGAAACAACTGGGTATGGACCGCTCGCCTCACTCGGCCGATGATTATCGACAGGTATCCATCTCTGGCAAAGGTCCCAAGAGATCAGTTTCTCGTTGTGTTGGTTGCGAAGGCTGACAATGGTCGTTCTGCTGGTTCTTTCATGTTAATTGATTAAATGGTAGAGAGTATGAAGGTCACATGGATATATTGCAAACATTGAAAAATGTGTATTTACTTCATAAGCAATTTATCGTTATTTTGATCCAAGGCCCTCCTTTGTCTTCCAGGTCGAAAATAATTCACTCCAAACTTATTGGCAGTTACGCGTGGTAATAACATGACCAGGAGTATCACGGCATGCTAGGAATTTTGTTAGCATTCTTCAACCATTTAGAGATGAAACGCTGATACTTACTTCCGGCGAAGATACCGCCCTGAGCGTTGGTCCAGTATCGACAACCGTGACCAGCAGGGACCAAGGCATTTGAGCCATGGTAGGTGCATGCCTCCCAGACATTAACTATCCATCGTGTAAGCTTCAATTCGTTTATCAATGACTCTGGGAAAGAACTTACTAGCACCTCCAGAGTAGGGCATGGGCCCTAAGGGGGTGTTGTTGGCGATCCATTCACCGTTGCCAGCCTTGGCCCAGGCGTGGGTACCAGCAGCGAAGGCAACAGCCGAGAGGACGGTAGAAAATTGCATGGTGGATGTATGAACTATGTGTGTGAAGGAGAATAGTTGGAATTGGACTGAAGCCTATGGAACGATAGTGAGTTAGGTAGATAGAAAAGGGAAGGGAGAAACTATCGCTTTTATATCTGTTGCTGCCAGCATCTGGATCTTGCGGTGAAGTAGTTATGTCTTCCCTTCAACGCTTCCTGTAGTCTAGAATCTGAAAGAGGCGTAAGTCATCCAGTCGCATACAAAGGAACGGAAGATACGAACGTCCCCAGGAACTGCTCCACTAATGGATGGCGATCCTAGTACATCCAGGCTCTGGTATTTTATACCGCAAAGCCTTGCAGCTACAGGGCTCGGTCTTTGTGATGCAGCATGCAGGACGGAAAATTCCTTTCCTATGCGCAGGTACTCGTTTAGCTAATAGCTTGGCAAATCCTTCGGTTTCGGGAGAGGCTTTTCTAGGCAGCTGCAGGGTTCACCATTGAGGATTGCGGCACAGACATTCTTGGCATCGGATGAGGATGGGGGCTAAAACGCAAAGATGGAACTTGCATGTGATCCATTACTAGAACGTGAGTGGCTGGGAAGGTCTCACACCGTAATGTCAAAATCCATGCAGTAATTAAGCTTAATGGAGATATCCCTATTTGTGGGCTATGTCACACGCTGTTAACCGCGGAGAAGGGACCTTGTCAGTCGGCCGACCCAGACGACGCCTCTGCCTGCCTCATTAGTCGCCACTGGCAGTTTGTAGTAAAAGCCATCCCCTGACTATTGCATAGAAGGTTTTAACTAATAGTAACCAAAAACAAAGATAAACCGAGTCTCCGAAGAATTGGAAATTATAAAAAGTAATTAGGAGATATTATAAGCCTAATAGATAAGGTTTATTATAAAAGATAAGTATTAAATAATAGTTTGCGTAATTAAAAGTATTACTTTATTAATTCCATATTGTTAGGTATCTTATTACTAGATGTATTACTAGCAGACTATAAATAGCTATAAACCTAATCCACCTGTAGCAGGTTTCTATGCCTATGGGCCGCAAATTGCGAATATTATAATACCAATGCTGGCGCATGGCGTTACCGCATTTACTGGACAGTCCATGAAGCTTTACCTGGAAAGGAATCTACCATGGTAAGGCGTCTGTACAAGTCAGACCCTCCATCAGTTCTAGCAAGCTTCGTAGATCGCCTTGATAGTGGGTAGTACTAGAGTTAGAGCAACAAGGATAGATCGAGACTTTAGAGTAAGAAGGAATCACTGTTCATCGCAAGGCAATACATATGAGACTGAAGAAATATGTATTTAAAGAAAATATGAATATCTAAAACGGGTTGATGCTTAAAGCACTCACAAGTTAAGTAGAACTCCGTGAACTACCATCTGCGCAGGTTCAGTGTCTATTGAAGGTCCTTGGTAAGATCAAAATCAGCACAAAGGTAAGGCTTCTTTGTGTTGAAGGGGTTTTGTTTCAGGTCCCTGTTTCCTTGCTCACACTTGGACTTGGGCCAGAGTTTACCAGCCTGGTTGTCTTGACCAGGAAAGTTGCCCGCTAACCAGATGGAGCCCTTGGAAACGTCACTGTAGTTACCCTTCAGGACTGGCATGGCGAAGAAGCAGGGTAGATCGTAAGGATTGTTGTTTTTGAGAGAACCAATGTCCGTGTTGGGTGTACCGATGTGGCCCTTGTTGTCCTCCCAGCAGCGGACAGTGTTACGCAGAGTGGCCAGCTTGTCCATGCCCCATTCGTTCCAGGCAAACTCAATATCCTTGTTACCGCCCAAGGTCTGGGTCACCTTCTTGGGGTACCAGGCGAGAACGTCAAGGCAACGCTTTCCATCTTCATCCCAAGCATTGTTAGGGTTGGTACACTTAGGCTGTGGCAGGTCATCTCGGACAACAACGTAGAGACCTCTCCAGTTTCTTGCCATCTGCCATAGAAGGGCCTTATCCATGTTGGAACGGATGTTGGCAACAAACTCCC
Organism: Fusarium caatingaense; assembly: GCA_013624355.1. Taxonomy (NCBI): domain Eukaryota; kingdom Fungi; phylum Ascomycota; class Sordariomycetes; order Hypocreales; family Nectriaceae; genus Fusarium; species Fusarium caatingaense. Next base: position 117,449 of record JABKKP010000357.1, read on the forward strand.
CCATGCCCTTGATGTTCACTGACCTCACCCATCCTCCCCATCCAAAGACTCGCACGACAGGGTTCTTATATTTCTCGTCTCCAACAAGCATCGATTTGGGGATATCGGCCTGTGCAACTTGGTAACCAAAAACGGCAGCAATGAGCTTCTTAATGTTCTCAATACCCTCGTCTCTGGTATTACCGATCAAAAACCGAGCCGAGCCCTCAGCATTGATTGGGCCGTCGGGTGAAACAGTGCCAGAACCGACAGTAGCACCAAACATGCTCAATAGCCCAGCGGTGCCTGCAAAGTAACCTGCAACGGGGGCCAATGGGGCGGTAGGGCCGCTAGCAATAGTGAAGGCAGCAGAAAGAATACTGAGGATGTTGAGCTCAGCCGGAGGGCTTCCGGTAATTCTGAGCGCCGTTCGCATCGTTGGTACAGACGAATCCGAAATGCTACTCATCTGCTGATCAAGTTCGATAGACAGCTGGGTCATCCAGAGGAAATAGTTCTTGAGAGACAAGAACATGTAGAAGAGTCCACCCTTGCCGATGTCGTTAAAGTCCTCTATATGGCACATTACTATTAGCATTGAGGCGGCAAGAATGGAATGCTGAAAGACACATACCACAAGTTCTTTGATAGTCACAAACAGCTCCTGGCGCGTCGCATGAGAATTCCGACTTATCGATACTCTTGCCTTTCACGTCTTTGAAGAGCAGGTACAAAAGGTCCTTGGCCCACTCAGTGTGGTCGTCCAGTGTGCTCATGTATTCGTCGACCCATTGCTCAGCGCCAGAGTCAAACCAAAGCTTGCCTTTGTCCTCAACGTCGTCGTAGTCGTCGTTACAGTTGGGTAGCTTCTTGTCCATGAGCTCCTTGACAACTTGTTTCTTCGTTAGAGGAGGGATGTTGATATCAGGGAGATCCGAACCTTCGTCTCCGGTATTACCACTACCACCACCACTGTTATGTCATATATCAGTATTTGAATCATTCAAGTGTTGGCAAGGGATCACCTACGATGAGCTGCCGCTAGCTTGGAAGTCAATACTCCAAATCATGGTGCCTCCAAAGCAGAAACTATCGGCCCAGGCCTTCTTTGCGGCAAAGGTCTCTTCATCTGTGGGCATTGTTAGTAACAAGCAGACGTAGAACTCGACGAGGGATAGCCTACCGTCATATCCAATCCATTGATCATCCCAGGCGATCTGCTTCATCATGGAGTCCTTCAGGTATGTTGACTCGACGCCGTCCTTGATGAGGTTCTTGATCTCACCCAAAGACATGACACCGTCAGCGTCGGTGCACTTTCCCTTCTTGCTAGGTCCAGCAAAGGAACATCCAAGGCTCTTGCAGTTCTTGTCGGCGACAGTGTAACCACGACCGTACATGGCAAGACCGAAGTTGATCTTCTTGGGATCGAGGCCGGCAAACCAGAGTGGAATGGTGTTGTTGTGGATTTCGCGAATGTCGGCTTGTCCGCGAATGATCTTGCCCAAAGTCAAGACATCCGAGTCCCAGGATCCGTGGAGATCTAACATGGGTGTTAGTTAAAGGGCAACAGAGTAGAAGACGATTGGGACTTACCATAAGCCATGAAACCAAAGAAATCAACATAAGGCTCCATTGCCTTTGCGTCGAACCAACGGAGATACCAGTAATCAGGCGCTAAAGTCAAACTGATACCATACTTAGAACCGTAGGCAGCGCGCATCTCCTTGAGCAGCATGGAGAGGTTGCGAGTATCAGCAAGCTTGCGACCACCACGCTTAGGCTCACCAGGGTATTCCCAATCGAGATCCACACCAGTGAAGCCATACCCATCCATATAATCACGAACAGAAGCAATGAAGGCAGCTCGATTAGCCTTGGTGGACACCATATCACTCCACGTGGTGTGGGTAGGAGTCTTTTCGTTGCTCATATCGTAGCCGCCGATAGCAATCCATGTCTTAAGCTTGCCGCCCTTGGACAGGTCGGTGAATTCGCGCATCTGCTTGACATCATCGTTATGAGCAGGAACGAGCTTGAAGGAGACAGGGTCGATAAAGGCGAAAGAGTAGAACAAATGGGTGAAGCCTGTCGTATCGAGCTGCTTGGGCGTTTTGGTGTCGCATTTACGAGCGCGGACGTTCCACGATTGATAGTATCCGATTGTTCGTCCGCTTGTGCTACCGCCTCCCTTTGCGCATGAGGGGGATGAGACGATGTTGCAGCCTCCATAACCAGCTTGGCAAGGCAGAGTCTTGTGTAGCGGATCGGCGTTGTCACAGAAGGCACTGGTGGTCTAAGGATAGATTTGGTTAGCTTACAATGATAGACAGGGTAACGAAAAAGACTTACACCACACCAACCGGTGGCAGAGCAGCAGAGGTTCATACCGCAAGGCATTTCACCCTCTTCACTGTACTCTCCACACATGGCCTTGGCATCACAGTTAGATGTGCAGCCATCGCCACAGAAGTCAGGACCATAGCCGCAGATGCCCTTGGGACCACAGCAACTTTCGTCAGGGCATTTACGGCCCTTGCAGTACAGAGGACCGTCGTCACGCTTGTCAAGAGAACGACGTGACAGACCGGATTTGTTGGGGGTGACGCCAGCAGAGGACTCAGTAGCATTCTGAGCATCCTTGTAGTATTGGTCGAGGCTAACACCGGAATCGACGGAGAGCTCAAGATCTTCAGTGGGATTCGGGGGGGCCTCGGCAGGGTTCTGGTGACCAGGACTCATCACAATCTTCTTGGTCCATTCGGGAGCCTTGGCTATTGATTAGGAGTCAGTATGATTCTTGAGTAGTCAGAAGAAAAAGCCTTACTGATGACAGAACGTCGATTGATGCGGCCATGGGGGTGATGGTGCGTGTCGGCGTTGCTGAAGGTGACAAAACATAAGAAACAAAGAGCAACCGCCCAAAAGGCGAAGCTCGAAAGTCGCGACACCATACTTATTACCTAGGTTGAGGTAAACAAGTAACTATCGCTGTGTTTGTCTGAGTAATTGGTTCTATAGGTGAGCACAAGGGACTATATACACTTAAAGGTTCGCCTCCAAGAGAGTATCCATTTCTGTGTCCGCATCCTTGCATAATGCAATTTACAATACCCATGTTACCAATAACGAGGTCACTATACTACGTGACAATGCACTTTGACGATATGTATGAGGGAAATTTTGAAATCAAATTAGGTATCCTCGCATAGCCTGCCTCGGTAACGGATTCTCATCATGATCCCATCTTGTGGCTCCTGAGGTCTAGACTAGGCACACTCACATTTCTATCTACCATCGAAGGATCGAGTGCATAGCCCGACCTGACCCTGACCCTGTCTCGGCCGAACCCTGTGAAGAAAAGTTCCGGGTATCAACCGAGTCCAGCTAAGCGTAGGATCAGCTTGCAGTAGTCTCGGCAGGATCGGAACTTGACCAATAAAAATCGAGAGAATTAGCTGATTAAACTCCCGAGCAGAAACATGTGCCTAAAAATGCCGGTCGTCTGGGCTGTATATTCTTTTTACCCGACACGGAGGATGAGGCTCGTCCGACGGGCCGCTCCTCTGCAAGGGACGGTTCGTGAAACTCTACAAAGGGTTTAGGGTACAAGGACAGGATGAAAATTTTAAACGAGTATTCGTATCCAACGGAATGAGTCTATCAATCACGAGACAGTTACAAAGAGTTGGCAAATACCCTAGAGGCTTGGATTGAATGTCCAAGAGAAAGTTGAGGAGCTCAGTGTATACGTGTTATAAAGAATATTTAGTTAAGTACTATCTAGGGGAAAATCGCGGGGTATGATGATTCTAACCACTGGAACAGCACATATCACTATCATGGTAGTCACGAGTCAAACCGTATTGATAGAAGCGTATACTCGACGGTTAATAAGGAGTGCCTGAACGAGAAAATCTACAATGGCACCTGGTAGGTACAAGCCGGCTTGTTCGGAGTGCTGTTGGTTTCACGAGATCAGATGAAAACAATTAACCTTAACCTAAGCCTTATCCGCCCCCAAACGGCGGCCGACTGTATGGGTCCAGACTACTAGCTCATGCAACGGTATAGATGGGATGTTCGGCCCATCGGGCGGTGCTGCGCTATTTCATGTTCGAGACGGGGCCCTTTGAACTTGATCTCAGGCTATGTTCCATGGAATTCCCGGAGCAAGTACGATTCATAGGGTACAATACGATACAATCGTTGTGGAAAAAGTTTTCTTTGGCGGACCCTGCGTGACATGGGTCAGGGGTTGCGGCTCAATTGAGACAATCCTTCCGATCGTCTTCGCCGAGAAAAGTGGCGCCTGAGAAATTGCCGATTCTGAACTGCACTCAGTAAACAAGTACTCGTATATGAGTACTCTTATATGAGTTCCAATATCGTGAACCACCAGAATTGACAGCATCAACCAACCTCATCAAATCTATTTCACACACCATGAAGGTTGCTGCTTTGTTCTGGCTTCTGCCAGCTTTCGTTGCTGCTCAGTCCCCTACCCAGACTTTGTCTCCATGGCAGACTGGTATGGTTACTGAAGATGGTACCTGTGGAGGAGACACAGGTTTCGTCTGCAGCCCTCTCTGGGGTGCCTGTTGCTCCAAGGACGGCCAATGCGGCCGATCTAGCAAGTTCTGCGGAGAAGGATGGTATGTTCTCCATTTACGAATTATTGTTTCAGACACAACTAACAGGACGTAGTCAGAGCCAGGCTGGAAACTGTAATGCCGCTGCTCCCCCTCCTGAAGTTCCCTTAGGCCCTGGAAGTGTCTCTCCCGATGGGTCTTGTGGCGGCACAAACAAATTCGTTTGTGGCGGTAGCGCCTTTGGTGACTGTTGTTCTACCCAGGGCTGGTGTGGTAACTCTACCGCCCACTGCGGTAACAATTGTACTCCTGACTTTGGCACATGTGGTCCTCCTAGCAATATCACCTTCGACGGTGAGTGTGGTGCCAACGGCAAAATCTGCCTCGACTCCGGCTACGGTAACTGCTGCTCTATGGGCGGCTGGTGTGGAAGTGACGCCGAGCATTGCGGTGCTGGTTGTCAGAAGGGTTTCGGCAACTGTACTTTGACCAATGCCGGAGATATATCCACTGATGGTTTCTGTGGCAAGAATGGAAAGACCTGCAAGGGCAGTACATTCGGTGACTGCTGCTCCAGGGAAGGCTACTGTGGCAAGGACACCCACTGTGATGCTGGATGCCAGATCAAGTTTGGTTCGTGCAATGCTGAGACAGACATTTCTACCGATGGCTTTTGTGGCAAGAACGGAAAGACTTGCAAGGGAAGCACTTTTGGTGATTGTTGCTCTAAGGAAGGGTACTGCGGAAAGGACGGTCACTGTGGTGCAGGTTGCCAAACTGCTTTTGGCACCTGCAAGGCGGACTCTGGTACTGTCTCAACTGACGGTCGTTGCGGAGGCTTCAATGGCAAGACCTGCAAGGGCAGTACATTTGGAGACTGTTGCTCCGCTGGTGACTGGTGTGGCAAGGATACCCACTGTGATGCAGGCTGTCAGTCCAAGTTCGGTACCTGCAACGCCGAGGCCAGCAACATTTCTACCGATGGCTTCTGCGGTAAGAACGGCAAGACCTGCAAGGGAAGCACCTTCGGTGACTGCTGTTCTGCTGAGGGCTACTGCGGTAAGGCAGGTCATTGCAAGGCTGGCTGTCAGTCTAAGTTTGGTACCTGCGATGAAGCTTCCAGCAACGTCTCAACCGATGGAAGCTGTGGCAAGAATGGCAAGACCTGCAAGGGCAGTGCCTTTGGCGATTGTTGCTCCGAGTATGGCTACTGTGGGAAGGGCGACACCTTCTGCCGCAATGGTTGCCAGAAGGCTTTTGGTCTCTGCACTGGCATCTCTTCTGACTCTGAGTGCGGTACCAGGAACGGCAAGACTTGTGCTGGTTCTGGTCTCGGAAACTGCTGCTCGTCGAATGGCTTCTGTGGAAGCAGCGCTTCTCACTGTGGTCAAGGCTGCCAAAAAGGCGCTTCCAGTGCTTGTTTGACCAAGGATATTCCTACGTTGGACAGCACCTGCGGTAGCAAGGTCGGTCTGACTTGTGCTGGTGGTCCATTCAACGGACAGTGCTGTGGCTCTACTGGTTTCTGTGGTACGACTGGCACTCATTGTGGTTCAGGGTGCCAAAAGGGCTTCGGTCGTTGCAATTAGTCGTAATATAGTGTTAGCTTTCCACTCTGTACATACTGTTTATTTTCTGGACGTGCTTCTAGAATCAGCCAATTCCAGTTGCTCATATTTCGTATACACTACTTTAACTCTGATTACATGCTTCACATTCCCGCCAGCATTTTAAACATAGTATCAGATATGGCTTATCAGCGATGGGGGCACTTCTCTTAATATTTTAAATTTGTACAGAACACATCTAATACACATGTCAGACTTCACGTTGCCACTGCTTCCCAGCCATTGTGCTGACGCTGTTTTGTCGACACGTGACCGTCTTTATGACCTGCGATTATCCTTGTATTGAATTGATATGTATGTTGGGGACTTACGCCTCAGAAAAACTCAAAAAAAGAAAGATAGACCGTCTTTATGATCCCAATACCGCTTTTACTCGTACAATGCCAACGCAAGACTGTTACAGCGCTTGCGATAAGCGTTAATTATCCTTGCTTGGTTCGGACTTCCGACGAAAGGTGGTGCAACGTTACTTTTGCGTATCCATTCCGAAGTTGATAGTCTAGGAAAACGTTAGGCGATCAGGTGTAGTTACTCCGAAGGATTCAGCCGAGCTTCTAGGCTCTCAACTCTATGTTCAAAAGACTAACGGCTTGTAGTAGGTTGCAGTCTTTGAATCCTTCCGAGGCTGAGCTAGTGAATTAAAACGGCAATGCATATGGCAAGCAAGGTACAGATATTCCGGGCCAATAAAAAAGAAAGTGTTATTAAAGGATAGATACAGCCGTACTGTGGCGTGGGTAGAGTGCAGGGGTGTTCGATCGGGAAATCAACATCCTCGCATCTCCTGTCTATCCACTTAGTTAGTATGCTTGGCATGATGGATCTAAGCTACCATGAACAACTCCAGGATCGAGCTTTGTTCTGGGAGTCGTAGTCGCACTGTCAATGGCGCATGCCCCCTGAGAACATGGTCAGATGCGCATAAGGCTTATGATCAGGACATCAGTTGATAGGCTTGTTGTGTTGTACGGTTGATGGAATGGGAAAAAAGGGCGAGGAATGTTTCTGAAAAGTAATGAGGTGCTTATCGGATGTTCATCTTCCTATTTGAATTGGCGTTAACAACCCTTTGATTAGATCTTGGTCAAGAAAATCATATTATCGATTGCAATACTGAAGTTGCAGTAACAGCTTGAGTCAAAAGTGATCTAGGCAGGTAATCGTGTAGAACAGACACAATGGCAATTCCCATCCACATGCTTAAGAGTTAAACTAAAAGGTCAAGGTAGCATCGTGAAATAAACATTCAATCCGCCTATCCTAAGATCGAATCAGTAAACATAGTTAATACATCTTTTGTACAGTCCTTTCACCAACTGAATGCGTCAACCTCCAGCTCAAAGACAACACCACTAGTCTTTCCCATACTAACAACAGCTGCACGAACTCTGTCGCAAAGCCCACCAGGACCACACACAACTACCCCAACTTTCTTCCAGCCCGCCTCCACTTCTTGCTCCAGTAACGCCTTCACGTTGAGCCTTTCTCCAACCAAGACTGTTTTATCATCTATGCCGCTCAATGAAGTCTCAAGGTCTTTTAAAAGAGCTTGAGATGGCTCTTTTAGACTCCAGGCTAGCTTGACATTCACGTGGGCCTGAGCCCAGGAAAGAAGACCAGTGATGCCGATTCCGCCGCCAACGAGTAGTACACGATCACATTTGAGTACGTCCCGACTAGGGCCGCCGTATGGACCCTCTAATAGAACGGGAAGGCAGGTTCGCTTGGTGAGAAGACTTGTGGTACCGCGGTGTTTCTTGATGTATATGGAAATGCTATCAGTTCCTGTCGCTTTCTGGGATACGGTGATTTGAGGTGCTGTCCGATTCAGTTCCACGTCTTTATCATTCGACAGGTGTTGTGTTGATGGAGTGCACTTCTGTAACAGAGCACTGTTGTTGACGGAGAATGGATGATTCTGCCAGGCGCACAGTGGTTGAAGCGTGGGGAAGTAAACATAAGCGTGATATCCTGGGGCACTCATCCATCGCACGTCCGATATATCGAGGCGCACGATCTCGTTAGACAACTCAACAACAGTCGCTCGTCGCATTCCATTCTTCGCGACACGAAAGACTCTGAAGAGACGGTCAAAGAACCACACTGCGCAAACCATGTATATCCACAACTCGTAGATACCAGAGTATGGCTTCCAGTAGTAGATGTGGTACCAGCAGCCAACTATAACGAAAAGAGTAAGAAGGATATGGAGGACGAGAAAGACTTCGTATGAAGCACGACGGAACCAGAGGATGCTCTGGATCAGAAGAAGTAGTAAGCATAGCGTTCCAACAATACCCCAGATCCAATATGGCTTGTGAACATCTGTGTAGTATGTTCCAAGGCTGATATAAGCGGCAAGAAGGGTAATGGAATGAATGATTGCGTGGATAGCACAAAGACGAGCCACCCAACGATGAAGAACAAGAAAGGTGGAAAAGTGCCAGTTAGTAATCCAGAGGAGAATATTGTTGCGTGAAGAGAAGAGCACCGTTAGTGGCAGCAGCGCAAAGGATATATGACCTGTCCGATAGCCGACATAAGCCAGTATCTCGGCAGACTTGGTAAAGCCCCAAGGATGAGGATGAGAGAAGGTCTTGTACGAAACGGCACCGAGGATAATGTTCAGTATAACGAACATGGCTATCCAAATACTCGAGCCCATGGTTGGTGCATTGCCGAGAAGATAAGGTAGAGGACGAATGTTGTAGTCGCCGATTGTCGATGGGTAGATTAGATATGGCTTGATCTTCGCTATGGCAGTAGTCATGAAGGGTAGGTATGTAACGGCTGAGAGAAACACAGGTGTCGCTACACCCACAATGATCAAAACGATACTACAATTTTGTTAGCTAGATAAAATCACGGGGCACGGGCGATACTAACGCAAAGGTCGACTGGACAGTCTCCTCCCAATCAAAAAAGACATTAAAGTCGTACTGATACTGATAACTTTCATCTGAAATCAGGGCCGTATAATTTAATGTTTCTCCGGCGATGTACTCTCTCTTCGGCTGTTCCGCATTGGCCAGCGCTGCCCCGTAAGTCCACTTGGCATCAATGCTCTTGTCACCAGTAGTCTGATCGGCCCAGTAGGCTTCCAGCTTTGAAGCTGGGATATCCGCACAGCGCGTGCTTAAACAGTGGGCAAGTGTGAGTAGAAAGGCATCGTTATCCGCGATGCAAGGGGCCATCGGCGAGCCACCATGTGAGTGTCCGCCCATATCCATATTGCTGTGGTCCATCGACGGACATTCCAGTGGCGCGTTGCCGATGACGGCGCGACAGGCGTAAGCGCAGGGAGGGTCGTACCACAATTGGCCATAGCCTATGAGACCTGTTTTGTAGCCGGCCACTGTGCTTGCCAGAAAGGGCAACAGAGCTGCGATAGATACTCTCATCTTGGCAGGTGGAAGAAGGAAGGCATCTAGCAAGCGGTGGAAATAAAGACGGTGATTGTGAGTGGGGTTTTATATAGGGCTGAACTCGAGTTGAGCTAACGATTGACAGGACCCCCGAGTGGATGCGTCCGATAATGCCATTTCAATAGCTCAAACATCAAGACCAATGACAATGCTAGTATTACTGTAGGTCAAGAGGATTTGTGCGCAAACTGGCTCATTCAATCAGCCTATTTCCGCTGTCGTGCTGTCAGGTTCATAGGGTTGCATTATAAGACATCCATCTAAATTTGCGCAAACTTGCTCATGATACGCCACAAAGAGCTAAATTGGAATCCTTTTACTCTATGTCTATGCCTGCAAAAAGAAGCGGATCCAATAAGAGAAACGTCATTTAAGCTTAGTAACTCTAGTGGCGTGCTCCTCGTTGATGGTCCTATAGTCTTCAGGTCCATATGGTTCAGTCATCTCGTTGAACCACCCTTGTTTCCGGTGCACTGCCAAGCCTAGATCTGCCATCATCATATCCATAAAAGGTACCGCTTCAAAGATAAAGTCTGGTACCCTCGCACCTGCATCATTTGGATACCGCCATTTGCCAAATCGATTGTGTAAAACTGTCTGCCGGTGGACCTCGTCTAATGCCATGCCCTTGTCTCCTGCAGTAACAGCTGAACTCGGGTCCCTGGCTAGCGTACCATCGAAGAAAGCGCTGATCCAAAGACCCTGAATATGCGCACAGGTTCCATTGCTGAAGTTGGTAGAGTATCCTGTAAAGGCAAGATCTTTGGTCCGGAGAAAGTCGGCGGTGGCGGGGACCATAAAGTGGTAGAGCATCATTGGTGTATGCGAAAGAATGGGTGCATCTGAAGCAGCCATTTTAAAGGCCTTGGTTTCACTCAGGTGCTTGTAGTTGGGGTTGAACTTCATTGGCGTCTTGAGACTTGGAAACCGCTGCTGAATCTCTTGTTCGGCCTTATTCAGAAGGGTCGTGCAACTTCCAAGCCCATCGTCTGGGAGGTTTCCTTTGTCGGCGGCGTTTGGTAAATAAGGAAGGCCAATCTTGCGGTCGATGCCCTCAGGTAGAAATTTGAGAGGCGAGAATGGCTTCCAACCAGTGACAGCGACAAAAGCATTAGACTCGAGAACAGTTCCCTCCGCATCGTCTAGGTGAACTTTACCCTCACTAAGATGTGACAGGTCATTCTCGTAAATCTTCACGGTACCATTGCGTACAAGCTCGTGGAAGTCGGTTGGATAGTTCAAGATGCCAAAGGCTGTGCCGGTATGCATGGCTGATGAAGTAGGCTTGAGCTTCTTGAGTTCGGGATGTGTATCGAATTGCATCAGATCAATCACGTCGGCAGCTAGAATTTTCCAAAAGGCAGAGGTGATGGCGCGACCGATCGTTGTGCAATGCCAGAAGTACTTGATGCCATGGTATCCACTATCTTGGCCCCAGATACATGGTGCAAACCAGTGAAGCCAACGAATATCTGTGGATCGAATAGTATCAGCTACAGGACCCAGAAAGACTTAGGTATTAATGTTTCTCTCCACTTACTAACGAGCTTCTCAATCCATACTTTGAAAGGCGTTACGAACGAGGGCGACATCCAAACTGGACCGTGGCCGGTTGCTAAATACATGTAGCATCGTCAGTTCAAACTCTTCAAGCCATTGTCAGTCTTTAACCTTGGAGTTGCTCACGTCTTATAATCCAGTCGACTTTGACACCGTGAGTGGCATACGCATAAACGGCGTCCCAAGCAGACTTGGTTCCCCCAAAGACAGTCACTCGCTTGGCGGTATTGACAGTATCTCTATATTTTCGAAAGTCTCTGCTGTGAAAGAGTGGCTTGCCGAATTGCTCTTGGCCTCGAATGTGAGGCATCAAAGGCTCCGAATCTTGACCCGTTGCAACAATCAATCTCTTGGCCATGACTTGGGTAGGCAACTCCAGTCCTTCGCTTTGGATTTCAAGTAGCCATCCACCCTCGTTTTGATGCTCAGCCGAAAGAACCTTAGTACCCAGTCTCAAATATTGTTCGATACCAAATTCGCCTGCGTAAGACTCAAGATAATTATGCATGACCTCCCCGGGTATATAGTTTTGCGGCTCAACGCCAAAGCGCTCAGTCGTCATGGGAAAGTCTGGATACTCATAGGTTCCCAACAGGTTGTTGGATCTGAGACACGGATAAAGTCGCTCATTGGACCAGACGCCGCCTACTGAGGCGTTCGCGTCAAAAATGGCGAGGGAATGCTCTGGGTGTGTGACATGATACTGTTTCGCGGCGCCGAGGCCGTAGTAGCCTTGTTCATGGCTTGTCAATTTCGTGAAGGCGCGACGATGGGTGAGACTTACCGGCTCCAACGACGACCAGATCGAACTCTTCCATGGGTGGTGGTAGCAACTAGAAAAATGTTTGCCTAAGTTCTCACACGGAAGAAAAGCCCAGAAAAAGAAGTCAAAGATGATGGTACATGTAGGCACTTTATAAGGGTTTTTTGTGTGACAGCTGTCTGGGGCTAAGCTTCCCCCTTGCCGAAAATACGCAGTGAGATTTTCGTAATGTGGTAAGATATTGTCAGCACGATCCGAGACCGGTAACACAACCGCTCCAACCCCGCACGAGATAATGTGAAGGCCCCTGTTGATAAGATTCCCCTGTTTCTACCTTCGATTGGGCTGTCGCATGCTTGCAAAGCCCGTGATTTTAACCTTTGTATGTCCCTATAGCTTGAAAGGCCGTTCAGTCATGGCTTCAGAAAGGCTATGGCCTGTCCTGGTTTAGCCGTAATGTCTCTCAGTGACACATGTCAACTACGAGTGTGAGACAGCGAGGGTGCGCGAGCTTGTTTCATTGGGTCAGGTACGACGCCTGGTAAGCAAGGGTCGCGTAGCGCGTGTCGGAGAAACAGGGGTTTTCGGTAAGTGGACCGTTCCCACAGCGGACAGGTATTTTGAGACGCGACGTAGACTATAGGGTATGGGCAAAACATGTTCTGGTGTCGACCTTAATGTGTCGTAATTGCATACAAAAACCATATGTTATTTATAATTAACAAGAGTGTTTGTCTACAAGACTGGTCCATGAGACGGGATTGTTGAGACCTGCAGTATTTATGGGTTTTAGGCAATTGGCGGAAAAGGACTTGAGAAAACAATTTTGACGTTGACGTCCTGGAACTTGGCTTACACCAGAGCTCGTGAAACAGGCGACAAATTCGCGGTGGATACTGAATCACAATTCGGGCTGCCATTCCGCAGCGCCCATTGGCTAAGAGGGACCCTCTAAAGATAGCTTATCCAGTATATCCGATTTATTGCCTGCTAGCCTAACCAAAGTGAAGTGTAAATTCAGTAAGTCAAGCTCCCTAGATATGACCGTTTCTAGCCAGGGGTTTATTCGATTGGTGATATCACGTGATACAGCGGGGGACCGCCACTTCTAGGGGCCCGCCACTCCTAGGTAGCCTGACTTACTACGTAGCTAGAATCCACATTTCATACCCAGTTTCACAAGTTAGTATAATACTGCTCGGTTATAACAATAACACCACTAGCACTGATGCAAACAAAGACATGAAAATCCATAGCTTAATACAAGCATAACTATGATCTCTGCAGCGGAGGAATGTGCCTGTAAAAGACAAACCAACATTTAAAACAGGTTTTTCTGACGAGCGAATCCCACCGGTCTTCAAACTTCCCTCACCATCGAGGCGAGCTCTCCTTCATGCTCAAACAAATCCCCCGACACTGTTCGAGGAAAGTCCTCTGTGGTACCCGCCCAAACTCCATCGCCTTGCATCTCGTAAAGTAACCTCATCTGCTGTAAAGTCCCATCTCTTTCCCACCTTTGAGCTCTTCCTATTCCTCGTCCCAACCAAGCCTGAATCCGGGCCATCAGGAACTCCAAGACAAATGATAACAAGATAACATATGTGCCAAGACCAATAAGCAAAGACAAACCGAGGACAGAGAAGTTAAGTGTGCCTCGAGTTTCCTTAACCCTCTGGTTGTAGCACATCTCTTCGAAAGCCCCAGCATATTGATTAATATCGGAAATATCCACTATCAGGTTTACATATTCCATATCCTCCCAAACCTTTACAGTTTCGGAATTTTCTAACACTTGTATAATCTCTGAGTTAACTGGCGCAGAAGACCCAACTACGTACTCCGTGATACGATGTTGCAGGTTAGCGAGCGTATCGTCGAAAAGGGCAGCCATCTCGATCTCCCACTGGTTCGATGGTAGTCCTAAGATGGTGGCCCCTATCAGATACTCCTCTGCTCGAAGAAACCCCTGGCTACGTGTCCAGGTCACGTGGTAGAAGGTACTTGACTCTGAGAGTACGAATCCGAGAAGCAGGACTGCCACAAACTGCGCATCATTCAAAGCTAGACCGCCTTCTGTTGCCTTTTCGATGACGCCTCGGCTATCCATCAAGGGTGTGCACTCACCATTGTTGGGATTGCAGATGATGTGCTTGTCAACACAAGCGATTGGGCTCACGTAACGTTTGGGAACAAAGTCTCCCTGTCCTCCTGCAATGGTACCGAAGACCGGATCTTCATTTGCTTGAACGTGTCTGACACCGTGTTGCGCAATCGCAACGAGTGTAAGGTCCGTATTTGGTACCACTAACTCGTCTATAGGCTGCCATACCCCGCTTGAAGTGTTGGAAAAGATCCTGGTTGAATAGCCAAGGCCCATCGCCTGTCGGTGTGTGTCGTACTCGAAAGTGTAGTTTATCATTCCATCAGGTATGTTCCCGGAACGTATTGACCCGTAGTAATACTTTATCACAGTATCAGTATCATTTTCCCGTTCTTTCACTTCCTCCACATATCCTGGTTTAGTTCTCAGCGGAGAACAGAGGGTTTCCCTTTTATATGTAATTCTGTTTTGGGGGGAAGCATTGAATCCGAAGTGGAGATGGGAATCCAACATTCCGGTCTCCATCTTAAAAGCAGGAACTTCCAAGCATATGTTTCCTCCGAACGGACATTTGACGGATGAATTTGTCCAAGGTATATGAGAGACAGGAAGAGTGCTGCAGAGACTGGACGTAACGTTGTGATAACACTGTCTGGAATAAAAAGAAGCTTGTAAGTTGTCAATGTTCGCCTTGATGCGAATAGCCTCTCTGTTCATAGGTACTTTTATACCGCAATTTGAGCTCGAGGCCAAACGAAACTCTGAGGCTGAGTCTGATATCTGGGACGAAAAAATTGCCAGCAGCGTGAAACCGATGAAGTAGAGGACGCAGAACATCGCAAAGGGAACAGTTCTCAGAACTGCGGATTTTGCGGTTCCGGTCCAGAACCAGGCCTGTTGCAGGAACAGCCACGCAGCCGCTGGAGCAGACTTTGCGTTTCGTAGAATAACTTGTCTTTGATAGTAGAGACCATCATGTTTATTGCCGGTGGCCAAGATCTGATGAGCTGAGAAGCTGATGATGACCCATATTCGTATGGCGACCATGGTTACGAATGCTGCGATGAAGGCAAGGAGTAGGCTAGCGTCCCTAGACGAGAGGGTGATGGTCGCCCCCAGAACCGGTCCACGCGACCAGTCAATCCAAGGCCCTGTGTAGATTTTATAAGACATGATTGAGTAGAGATATGGAACAGATACAGGAGTTGAAGTCTTTCTTGAGATCACGGAGCATGGATCGTGCAGTTGCGAGAGGGAGGAAAGGGTAAAGTGGAGAGCAAAGTATCACGAGCATTCTCTTGGCCCGCTGTGAACGCCTGAGAATAATGTCTGGAATTTAACATTCACATTTCCATTCACCCTGTAAGCGTTAGTTCGAGCTGTAATTGGTGGGGCGTTCAAAGCTGAAAAACCTGAGCGCCATGTTTTGCAACTATTGGTCTTGGCAAGAGTCTGACCAGTTAGATGCATCTCCCGCCTTGTGAGGCAGATTTCAAACCCAATTACGCGAGGTGATCTTACTGAAAATAAGTGAACAAGGAAGGCTTAAGTCAACAACAGCTTGACCAACCCCTGATTCAACCTGAGAATCAGACCGAAGGTAAAGTCCTCCAACTTCTCAGGGATACCATCAGTAGACTTGAACTACAAAGGCCAGAAACCCCGGAGGCCCAACAATAGGAAACACCCACAGGAACTATTCATTACTGGAAGAGGAATAGGAATGCTTCGCAGGACGGCGCATATGGCGAAACGTAGCAAATGCGCTTCTCTATACTGCGGTCTTCTGGTCTACAGCAGCCCGGCACGATACTCAAGCATTTGCGATTGAGTCATTCGAGTCATTCGAGCCGTTCCCAGATTCAGGCTTACTATGCTCATGTACTTCATGGTTTTGGTCGGAAAACAGCCAGCGGCGGTTTGGCGGTTCCATCAAATAGAAGAAGTTTATCTTGTAAAGTCGGCCTTGGATCGCCTCGGTCTTTTCGTTCGGACATTCACTAGCAAAAGCTAACGTCGCCAAGGGGGTGATAATCACCTGTATTTCCCTCGACGCAGTACTGACCGTGATATAAAGTAATTGGGCGTATGGTGTTGCTAGTCACGCAGTACTCTGACGCAGTCGGCCTCTATTAGCTTTGTGTTGAATGACCGAAGCCCCGAAACGCCGATGCTACTGAGATAAGGTTACTGCGCTAAACAACACCAGGCCTGTCGAAGTCTGGGGTCCCCACGGGGGAACGCGGGGAAGCCTGCTCACCTCGTACCCTTGTGGCATCGTCTCATGCCCCGATTGGAGTTTTGACGGTCTAGACTTGTATCCTCAACAAAGTGTTCAACTTCTTGTTTCACGTATAAAACAGTCTATCCTTGCCGCAACAATGATGAATATGAACTCTGCCAAGTAGCCTTCCAACACTCAACAACAACATCACTAGGCTATCAACTCCAGCAATGACAGTTCAACGCACAACATCCCACGCCAGCTCAATGGAGAAAGAAGCAGCTACCCACCTCGAAAACGATGCAGTATCAGATGAGTATCTCTCACTCTTCCCCCTCCTGGCAACCAAAAGCCTCGAGGAACGTCAGCAGATCGAAAAGAAACTCAAGCGTAAGCTCGATTGGGTTTTCTTGCCGGTCGTCACGCTCATGCTGCTGATGGGCTACCTTGATCGCATCAACGTGGCCAATGCGCGGTTGGCAGGCATGCAGGAGGACTTGCACATGTCTGATACTATGTGGTCTGCTGGAATATCTCTGTTCTACGTTGGTTACATCGTCACTCAACTTCCTGCTACTGTCTACCTTGCCAAAGGTCTGCCGCGATGGCAGATGCCCGCCTATGTTATCGCTTGGTCTGTTGTTACAGCCTGTATGGCTGCTATGAGTAGTGGATGGTCTTTTTTGGTATGCCGATTTATGGTCGGTGTTGCTGAGGGTCCTTTCCTTCCCATGGTTAGCCTGATGACTTCCTCTTGGTATACCAAAGAGGAGGCGCCACTGCGGATGGCCATCTGGCATGCTGGTAATATTGCTTCCAATATCTTCTCCGGTCTACTTGCGGCTGGAATCCTGGAGAATATGAACGGCGTTGCTGGTATGCGTGCTTGGCAATGGTTTGTCATTTTGGAAGGTAAGTCAACCCCTTTCCCTATCACAAGGTCCCTCTAACTCCAAGTCCACAGGTATCGTCGGACTTTTCGTCGCTGCCATGGGCTTTTGGTGCATCCCCAACTTCCCTCACAACACTGGCACATACTTTATGACCCCCGAGATGTCCGAGATGGCCCAATACCGAATGATTGTCTCAGCCGGCGGTCGATCCGAAGATGACGAAGGTGGTGCCTGGGAAGGTGTCAAGCTTGCTTGTCAAGACCCGTTTACCTGGATTTACACGGTCCTTCACTTTGGTCTCATCGTCGCCCTTTCATTCAAGGACTTCTTCCCATCGGTAAGTCACAACAGTAGTTTACATAAAGACATCGCAGTGATTAACGTGTCGGTACAGATTGTTAAGACCCTCGGCTACTCGAACCTCATGACCTATCTCATCCAAGCACCGCCGTACATCTTTGCGTACCTCGCCACCTGTGCGATCTCTTGGTCGTCAGGAAGATACATGGAGCATTGCTGGCATATCATCGGCAGCACAGCTGCTTGCATTGTTGGCGTCGTCATCATGATTTCTACATTGAACCCAGGTGCCCGATACTTTGGCATGTTCCTGTTGTGTGCCGGACCTTTTGTCGGTCTAAATGTACGTACAAAGTCCTTTGTCTTTCAATACAGCACCATGCTAATAGGAATAGATCCACATTCCTTGGGAAACCACCAATGTGGCCCGCCCTCGCACAAAGCGCGGTGCTCTAGTGGCCATCACCAATTGCATCGCATCGGTCTCGCATTGGTTCACGCCATACTTTTTCGTAAGTGTCCCGTTCTCAATATTCTAGAGCCTTGCTGACCAGTTAAGCTTCGCTCCCAAGAACCTCGCTACCAAAATGGCGGCATTCTGATCATTGCAGGCTGTGTCATGGGCATCATCGGCTGCCTGGTTTGCAAATGGTACGTCAAGAGACTCAACAAGAAGATGGAAGAGCACGAAGTGGCAAACAATCTGCCCAAACGGTGGCGATATGTTGAGTAGGATCAGGACTGTTGGTCTTGTCTGCTTCAGAAGGTGGGAACTGTCCATTGGGGGTTATTGCAGTTGCACTCGGTACGGAAATACATATGACCCTTCAATTTGTGCTTCTTTCCGGTGCAATCAATTCTATTATCTTTGCCTGGATTATCGACAAGTTCAAGAGATTAAACAGTTGCACAATGCGACCAGTCACCTTGTCTCTAATGCAGCCTCTTCCCCAACCATAATTGCACAAAAGTACAATCTTCACCCCAGTGAGGGGTAGCCAGACCTTGTTCCGTGCCCACGGTATTGCCATCACTTGAAAACGTGGGGCTAATAATGACTGTCGGTAATCCGGCGAACGGCCGAATTTGTCGCCTTTCTAATAGACAAGTTCAATATCCACTAGCAATTGCGACTATGGAAGTCTAGACGCAACAGTTTCTGCTAACTCGTGCTAACGCGGGGTAAGCATGAAATGGGCTGGCTGACCGGCGTTTCGGTGTTTCGGCGCTACGACATCAAAATGGCCCGTTGAAAATCAGGCCTGCCCCGCCGTGACTTCCGTCACTTTTCCCGACCGGCACAATCCTCGCTCGCAACACCAGACACCGGCGATTAACCTACAATGATCGCGTGCACGCTCTGTCACAATCGCAAGGTCAGTGCGTCATAGAGATCGCCCCAGATCTCCAACCCTTGCTGGGCCTGGCTCAGTGGTGTCCAAATAGGCTAACACACCCAGGTCCGCTGCGAAGTTGACGGCGATTCAAATACTTGCATAACATGTAAAGCTGCAGGAGTTGAGTGCATGTAGGTATTCTGACACGGATCCAACTTGAACCGGCCGGGGCTGATGTGATACTCCAGTCCACGCACCAGAAAACGTCGTCGCGTAGGAGGTGCTTCTACGGCCCAACAGCTTGACCCAAATGACGGCACGGAGAATAGTCGAGAAGTGTCGCAGTCGGTTAGGCCATGCATTGAGGTTAGGGATACATACCAGACCCCATCTACGAGCCAAGCAACAACCTACATAGGAAGAGGCCACTACATCGCAGATGACGATGAGATAGATGAGTCAAGCGCTAGGGCATTTGAACCGGCAAAAATAAAGGTAGGTCCTCATGCAAGCACCCAAAAGGAAACACTCGTCCTATGGAAAGCCTTGGACATACCGCCCCCAGCAGCGCGTCAAAGCCTGCTTAGTGCTTTTCTGGACTATTGCAATTTATGGACGCCAGTTTTGGAACCAAAGGATATTCAAGACCTCTCGCATTTTGACCAGGAAAAGACGTCGATGCTTCTAGCGCAATCGCTTTGGTTGGCTGGCAGTAGAGTCACGAATGCGCCCTCTGTAGTCGCCTTCGCTTCATCCGATGACTTCTATCACAGGGCCAAAGCAGTCTTTTGGTCTGGAGTCGAGACGGATGGATTATCCGCCATCAAGGCCTCGTTGATGCTCCAATGGTACAATCCACAAGCTCCCGAGCATATATCATTTGACAACAGCGGTTTCTGGCTCAAGATCGGGGTTGGAATTGCCCATCAGATTGGTCTGCACAGGGAATCACCTCCCGGACCATCAAGAGCAATTCGAAGAAGGCTGTGGTGGAGTTTGGTAGTACGAGACTCATTAATCTCGGTCGCGCACGGCAGACCAAGGGTCATAAATCTCGACGACAGCGATGTGCAGCCTCCGATGGCAAGCGACTTTCCAGACTCACTGTTCTCGTTCCAGCTGTTCTCAGCGTGGGTCGATATCTGCACAGTGCTTGGGGATATATCGTCATGCTGTATGAGGAGACACATGTCGCGAACAAAAAGACTCTACATCGTCAACTCGTTGTGTCGCTGGACAATGAATCTGCCACAGGAGCTCTGGGTTGCACCGAGTAATCAGCCACCACACAGCTATTTCGCAAACACCCACAATCTGCCGGCTCGTCAGCTGTATCTACCATATCTCACCAGCTTAATAGTGCTTTCCCGAATGCAGCACTCCGCGGGTTCCCTATCGTTGACCGCCACGTTGGCCGCGTCGCTTGTCGCCCGCATCTTTGAGGACTTTCTGGCCAGAGATGAAATCAAAGTTTCGGCACCCATCAGTGTTCGGTATTGCCTCATTTCAAGTATGGCACTAGTCTCCGTAATGCCCGACAAACGACTTTGGGATGCTGTGCAGCCTGATTTAGAAGTATTACAACAAGCACTGACTGAACTGTCCAAGCGTTGGCGCTCAGCGATTGGGGCTTCCAGGGCTCTTCAGAATGCTATTAACAAGAGACAGCAACGTACTGGGAGCTCTACGTCCGGACTGAAGATGGACAGTGAGAGTTCTCTGGAATACTTCAAGATGATAGATCTTAGTTACTGCCGCATATGGGCTACCCTGAGTGAGCAGCTATCATCGAGCCCGCTGGCTACCCAAGAGCAAATGCCCGTGTCGGAGCCGATGCAACAACCACCTAGTGACGCTCTGGAGACGGGTCCGTTTATGGATACAGGAGAAGCCTGGGACCTAGGCGCGATTCAATTCGAGCATGTAGAGAACTGGATACTTAACGATGGGTTCTTGTTCGACCCTTAAATAAAGATTCTCTGCTTTTGACTACATACAGCCCAATATTCTCACAACTTATGCTTCTTCTTTCCCGTCCTCAGTTTCTCAAACTCCTTCTGCGGAATCCCTGCGACATTTCTCTCCAGCGCCCCGAAAACTTCATCCACATTCTGCGCGTCCAATTCCCGTCTTGACCTCTGTCTAATCATTTTCTTGATCTGCAACATACTCGACGCATTCAGACCATCATGAAACCGTTCCTTGACCTCCTTCAAAACCTCACTCCTATATGACTCAGCAGGACAATCGAAGATCTGATTGACAAAGCCAGTCGCAAGTAGATCTTTGCTTGTGAGTCGCTTCCCCAGGATTAAGGCTTCGTTCGCCCTGGAAACCCCCATGCGTTCTGCGAAAGCTATCGACGATACGCCCTCACTGATGAGACCCAGACTGGCGAATGGTGTCAAGAGATAGGTTTCCGGTGTACAGTAGATGAAATCAGCGAAAGCAATTAGTGCAGCGGCCATGCCCACCACGGGCCCGTTTAGGGCCACAACTAAGACCTTGGGGTGCGTGTAGAAGGCACGTGCCAGGTTCATGTTGCTTGCTACCGTGACAGTCAAGTTGTGGCGGTAAAGATCTGTGCCTTCGGGTACCTTCCTAGACACGGACACATCAGCGCCACTGCATATGTCTGTTAGTAGGGAGGACTAGTGGAAAGATGTTACTTTTGCTTACGCTGAGAAGAACCTCCCAGTGCCTGTCAAAACAGTCGCGACTACTTCATCGTGCTCTGCAACCTCTTGAAGTGTGCGTGCAAGCTGGTAGAACTCGTCTTTAGTTAAAGCGTTTAGCTTCTCGGGTTTGTTGAGTGTGACGACGGCGACGGGACCGTTGTACTCAACCTCGATTACTGCCATTGTTGCGTTTCTGGTCAGAACACCGGTCTTGATTCACAGTGATGCTTGTGTTGGTGTTGGGCTTGTGTGCCGAGAGCTGAATTTGTGGCAAGTTGGTAGATACACAGTCAATTAGGATAGCTCATTACCAGGTCATTTAACTGGCTTGTTCTAGACTGAGTCCGCAAGGGATAAATCCGTCGAGGTGCAGGCCGAATGATTTCGCCGAGACACCACTTTAGCAAACGCCGAACCACATCCCCACTCGGTATTTCGGACGCGGTGACAGCCCCGCATTATCGGCACTTGACAACATTCGAATCTGGGGAAACGTGGGAGAGAGGGCAGATCATAGATACTATCACAGTGAAAACGCATCCTAATAATTAAGTCTCGATGTCAAGAAGAAAGATGTGTTTATCTTTTCTGCGCCAAAGACAATCACGCATCACAAAGTTAATCAATTATCCCATCTCAATATGACTGCAACTACCAACACAGACCGCACGCAGATAGTGCCATCGCACGATGGTCCACACGTTTTGCCCAACAACCCACTATTCACAAGACTGCTACGACACGCTCATAGAAACCGCATTGCCCTGAAGGACCGTCCGCTCGGTGTGTCCAAGACATACGGGGAACTACTCGATGCGGTGTTGGCCCTTAGGGAGGTGCTACGCGAGGCTTTGCCTTCCAAGGTGCAGCGACGGCTACTCAACGGTGAAGAAGTCTATGTGGGCGTGTTGGCTGCAGGTGGCTACGAGTTCACGGTCGCCGTGCTGGCAGTTCTGGCGCTGGGTGCAGCGGTGGTGCCAATGTGTGCGTGTAAACCCCCATCCGTCATGTCGTTCATTAACTGACTGATCAGTCCCCACGGCGCCTGCAGAAGAGATTGTCTACTACGCTACAAAGTCACAACAGGTAGCCATACTATCCACCTCAGCAACAACTCAACTTGCACAAGACGCGGCGCATCACTGTGGGATTGTACAGCTGGACATTTTACCCAACCTACCTAGCACAACCCGTCTGGAGCCACACGACATATCGCTATCATCCAACTCTCCACAGGACCCTAGAGCACCGGGTGTGGTCATTTTCACCTCTGGTACAACCGGCAAGCCCAAGGGTGTAGTCCTACGACGTACATACACGCACGAGGGCGCCATCTCTGTCGGCGACAGCTATGGCGTCACGCACACAGATGTACTCCTACACACGCTACCAGTACATCATCAAACCGGTCTCGGAACATCGTTCTTTCCCTTTCTCAACGCGGGCGCATGCATCGAGTTCCATGGCAAATTCGACGCAGCAACCGTCTTACAGCGCTGGCTACAGGGCGGTTTGACTGTCTTTTCCGCCGTGCCCACCATTTACATGCGCCTGAAGTGGTTCATCGAGCAGCTCCCTGAGAGAGAACAGATTCCTTATAAACAATCGGCTGGCCAGTTCCGTGCTTTTCTTTGCGGATCTAGTGCTCTACAAGAGCACGTGCAGGATTTCTGGACTGCGTCCATGGGTAGATCCATACTTCCCCGTTATGGCGCTACGGAGATTCCTGGGTGTCTTCGTGTCTCTGTCGATCTTCATGATGCTCCCAAGGGCAGCGTAGGCCAGGCCATGCCAGGCGTCGAGCTCAAGATCTCACCTGAGGGCGAATTGTTAGTCAAGACGCCAAATATGTTTGCCAAGTGAGTATTTTGTCATTCTATCTTTGTTTATCGCTGACTAACAACTAAAGATACCTTATGGATCCGGAGGCAACCAAGAACGCCCACGATAGTGAAGGCTGGTACAAAACCGGCGATATCGCCCGGCGTGACGGCAATTTCTACTTCATCGTGGGCCGCGCATCAGTTGACATCATCAAATCCGGTGGCTACAAGATCTCAGCACTAGACGTCGAGCGCGCATGCCTGACGCTACCCTACGTAAATGAGGCTATGGTAATCGGCGTCGAAGATGAGGAGTTTGGTCAGCGTGTCGGCGCCGTTTTGGCTGTGAAAGATGTAAATGCGTCAGATGTCACTCTCGCCGATGTCAGGGAAATTCTTAGGAACCAGTTGGCTGGGTATAAGCTGCCGACTGTGCTGAGGGTTGTAGAGGGGGAACTTCCCAAGGGTAATACTGGGAAGGTACAAAAGAAGATCCTGGGACCGCAGCTGGTGCCTAGTCCTGGATATGAGGAGATACCTGAGGTGCAGGTTTGGAAGACCCGGACTCGGGCTGGGTTTGTGCAGGCAAGACTGTAGATTATGATGGTATCTTCGATCACTAGGAGTATACGGAGATAGCAACTAGGTAAATTGTACAAGTTGGTATTTCAGACATTAACCTTTTGCTGCAAGTGATGACACTTGATTGAACTTGAATTCCCCTGAGGTGTTCTAGTGGAGGGTCCACAAGCTTGTACATTTACCTCGAAATGTTCACATTGGCTGTCCCTTCTTTACGCCGTGATGTCCCACTCCGTAAACGCCGAGCACCGGAATTGGGCTTATTTATTCTAACTTAGTCAACGAAGTGGCCCCTCAACATATTCTGAAACTGTTTGTTATTGCGAAGTCAAGGTCTTACTCGCAAATACCACAATTACAATTACAGGAATTCTCATACAGCCACCAATATGACCACACCAACTTCGTTCACGGTCACCAAAGGGCCTATCACTATCGAGGCGCTCGACCAGGGCACTGGCCCTGTCATTGTGATTCTTCCTTCGCTGGCACGTGGAGCAAACGACTACGATGTCGTCGCTCCATTCCTCGTCAAGGCTGGCTTTCGCGTCATCCGTCCCCAGCCCC
This sequence comes from Fusarium caatingaense, assembly GCA_013624355.1. Taxonomy (NCBI): domain Eukaryota; kingdom Fungi; phylum Ascomycota; class Sordariomycetes; order Hypocreales; family Nectriaceae; genus Fusarium; species Fusarium caatingaense. The sequence continues at coordinate 141,904 of JABKKP010000357.1, forward strand.
GCGGTATTGGTAAAAGCAACGGACCTATGGACAAATTGACCTTGCACGACTTCGCCGCCGACGTGGCCATGGTCCTAGACTACATCAACTGCGGCCCGTCCGTCATCGTGGGCCACGCCTGGGGAAGTCAGCCGGCGCGCATGCTAGCCGTCGACCGTCCAGATCTCGTCCGCGGCGTCGTAATGGCAGCTGCCTCAGCAGGGAAATTGCCCCCAGGCTCTACCGAGAAACCGTTCAGCCGACTTCGCACCGAAATTGACGGGTCAGGAGACATGACCCTTCCTCAGTCCAAGCGGCTTGAGTACTTGCGAGCTGCTTTTTTCGGGCCCGATGGCGACCCACGTCTGTGGCTGGACGGGTGGAACGAAGCGGCGCACCATGCTCAGGCACACGCGCGAATGTACACACCTGTTGAAGAGTACTTTAGTGCGGGAGAGACTGTTCCGATTCTGGATCTACAGGCTGAGCATGACGCTGTTGTTGTGAAGGATGTGATGAAGCCGTGTCTGGGCGATCGGGTTGAGGTGCGGATTATCGAGGGTGCTGGTCATGCTATGGCTCCGGAACAACCAGAGGCTATGGCCAAAGCGATCATCAATTTTGTCAAGAAAATTTCGAATCGATTCATTTAGTAATTATATGTGTCAGACTTTTAGACCGCCCTGTTGCCATGGCGGATCGGACAAGTTGGTTGAGGGATGTAATAACAACGCACATCGTGATCCATTTTTCTCAACAATCATAAAAGCCTGCCGATTCACGTCGATACAAAACGTGGGACTTTAACTGAGCGAATGTTATGTGAATACAAGAAAACATCAAAATTGCTCTATTACGCGTCTGCTATCTTCACAATATCCCATCTACCTATGGTAAGAAAGCTACGCAACAACTCAAGTGAACGACTTACCTCGGGTATGGGGTAGTCTAGGGTAAGATACACTCACGACATCACCACCGTAATCACTGAAATGAAGCATACAAGGGTCTCACTCGGCTGTCCTCCCTAGTTCCACAGCCGGACTTAGAATGCATCCTATTTGACAATGCCGCCATCCCAGTAAACAAGACTAACCATCTGGAGACTAGTCGGTCTCCGCATCGTCACGGAGCTTCGGCTAGCCTCCACGGCGTTTCGACGACAGGCTAGGATTGCCATAACGCCGAGACCCACCAGCAACATTGGTCCTGGGGAAAGGAACTAAGGGATCGATTAAATGTCAAGGTCGAAATCATGAACACCGTCACAATCATTATCGCCTTCCATCATTATCCACTCTAAATCACATCTGCCATTATCTCGATCATGTACCAAGATCTTAGTCTCGAGCGTCGTGGAGATGTCTTCATTCTTACCCTCCAGAAGCCACCGGAGAACCGTCTCACATCGCAATTCTGTCAAGAAATCATTCGAGCTCTTAACGATGTTCGCAAAGAATTAGGACCCGAAGCCCCTGGTGCTGTCATTATTCGAGGCAACGATGCCAAATTCTTTTGCACGGTATGCTTTCCATCAATGGCGGATTGAACAGTTGCTAACTGCTTGCATAGGGGTTGGATCTACACGAACGAGATACAAACCCATATGCCAGCTCCGAAGGATTCTATCCGGTAAGTACCTGGTATGCTGGCTGAGTTAAGTATGGTCACTGACACATGCCCAGCTTGTCGCAACTCTCCTGGACTTCCCGTTCCCCACCATTTGCCTTATTACCGGGCATACATTCGGAGGCGCCTCCGTCATGACATTAGCACACGACTATCGCATCATGAACAGCACCCGAGGGTACTGGTGTATGCCCGTAGCCGAACTCGGCCTGCACTTTGATGGAATGGGTGCTCTGTTGAGAGCCAAGTTGAGACCACAGACAGCCAGGAAGGTCATTCTGCAGGGCCACAGGTTCACCTCCAGTGAGGCGTTGGCGGACGGCGTTGTGGATGAGATTGCCCCACCAGAAGAGATGTTGAATCGTGCTCTGGAGCTTGCTGAGAAGGTCAAATCAAAGGCAAAGATGGGGGTTTACGGATTGCTGAGGGGAGAGCTCTATGGGGAGGCGCTGAGGGCGTTTCAGCAGATTAGTTATGTTCATTCTCGTCTTAATTCGCGCCCGGCAAAGGTTAAACTATAGGCTCTAGTCACCAATGAATTCAAAAATGGTACATCAGTTATTTCACTTGATTTGGGGTCCTTGCATCTGCTTGTCTGTTGTACATTCGCCAGCCCAGGAGACTATCCACACCAGTCTTCTTGTAGCTTCTAACCGTGTGAGTTGCAGAATACGGCACAATTCTGTGCATTTGCTGGTTCGTCAGGGGTAGCTGAAGTCGACCTTAGATAGCATCGGAACTACACTGATCAAGTATAGGAGGTGTATTCCCACTACATCGAGAGGGTAAAGGGTGTTCTAGATAGGTATTGGAGGTTAGCTGTTCTAATCGAACATCGTATTCACTACATGCGTCAATATGATCCTATACAACTCAGAAGAACACACCCTTACACCGTATTCGATTCATTTCTCTTAAATCTACTTGATACAACTGTATTACTCTATCACTACTGTCATGGAAGCGTCCATGTCTACATCTCCAGCGCTCTGACAGTCTACATCACCCTGCAGCGACACACCCTCCTTCAACAATGCATCGATCCAGTCATCGCTGAGCCCGTCCCCCAAAGCCACATCTTCTGCATCAGTGAAGTCTGTCGCTGCTATTTCGATCCCTTGGCGCGGCGAAAGTTGGTCCAGGACGCTTCTTTCACCGGGTGCAGTCTCCCCCGCCCAGAAGTCCATCGATGATGGCGAGTATGTCTCGTCGGACGCCTCGGTAAGACAGGACTGCATGATATTGCTAAGATGTTCACCCAGGGCATCCAGGTAATTGGTTGCGCCACCTGCTGCTGGCTCTCCACCGTATGATACTGGAGGCGACCTATGATCAGAGCTTCGCTGAGATGGAGTTGGAAACACTTTCTCAACCCGGGAACGTCGGCTGGACAGCGTTTGACCTTCACTGAGTGAGGCGACCATGTCTGCTTCAGGCATCGGTCCACCCCAAGAGATGATAGCGTCCAGTTTCTCGACGAGATGAGCATACACTCTCGGTCTTGTATCCAGCAGCTCCCTCCAGCTGCCTATTTGGACTAGTTCTTTACCGAGCGGGAGGACATCCTCCTGAAGGATTTGAGTCAGAGTGTGGTTAGCAGCTTTCACTGCTTGCAATATGTAATCGAGCTCATCTCTATAATGCAGCCTTAGACACGCCATGATCTTGCGCACCCAGTCTGGGCAACGGGGAACATTTGACGGCGTCGGTTGCTTTGTATTCAAGAGATACAAGAGCAGTGGAAGTGCTGTACAGAATATCCTGGACAAATGTGCGTCAGCTTCACCGGCTATTTGGAATTGATTGGGTCTACTCACATGCTTTCCGGAACTTGGGAAAGATACTGCTGTTGCAGGGAATCCAAGAGTCGATCTGTTAAGCTGATTATGCAACTCGAAATATCGTGTCTCGGTTCACGAAGGGGTCGCTCGTGCATCCTATAAGGTGAGGCTGCCAAGCGCGAGCTCGTTGCAAGGCTTAGGATTTCACTCTGACAGAGCGACAGCATAGTAGAACTATTACGTAAGGTCAATTAATCTCAGCCTTACAGAGTACTGGGAAGATTGTATGGAGGGTGACTTACTCATAATGGATGTACATCATGCTCACCAGAAGTTCTACAGGGTCATGCCTTGAGGTTCCATGTTCTCTTTCATCGTTTGAGCTGACAGGCGAGTCGCCCAACGCGGAGTCTTGTCCAGAGACCAAGAGTGCCAAGCTATTACTATACCATGACTTCAGTTGCTCCTTGCACTCGAGCAACTCGTGGTCGTTTCTACTGACCCTCAACGCACCGGACGTTCCATCTCGAGGATAGACTATGCCTAGAAGTCTTCTCAAGATGATGATGAGGGAAGACAGCTGTTGATGAGTCTCAATAAGCTGCTGCTTTGATTCAACACCATACACCCGAGAACGCCCAATCTCATGTGACAGATCGGCACGAGAAAGGACGGCGTCGTCTTCAGCCATACCAGGAGGCATCATGAGCGGTCGACGAGTGTACAAACTGTTGATACAATCACTGAGGATGCAACATCCTAAGAGCCGTCTCAGGTTACTGTGGCTGAAGCGGGTTTTAGGAGTTGTCAAAACTTTGGCCTGCGCGATGGCATCTTGGCAGTGAGAAATTGCCCGGCTGAGCCATTGGCCTCTCGTTCTAGAGGCTTTTTGTACAGGCCAGTAGGCAAGGAGAAGAGAGACCTGGGCAAGCACGACTGGCGATGACTCTGTCTCTTGGTCGTATAGAAGCTGCAGAGGGAATTAGCCGTGTAACAAAACTTGTTGAAGGTGAACGCACCTGAGTCTTCCGAAGAAACCTTTTCCGCGCGTCATAAGCGGAATCAAGCTGCAGACCTGAAATGACATGATTATCGACATACTTGAGGCCATTAGTCCAGGTTCCCAACATGACCGATTGAAAGACTTACTTTACACGCCACGAACAGCATAGCTGAAAGTAGTATAACAGGAATTCGACTAGCCTTGCCGTCAGACTCATAAGTAGACCAGAACTCAGCTTCGTTAACCACAGGCAAGATAGGATGAGCATAACGAAAGTACGCCCGGACTAGATCGTCCAAGAAGGCACTTTCGGGTACTTTGAAACATCCTTGGGCTCCTAGATAATTTACATCATCTGTATGCAGAGAGCGGAGATTGGTGATACAAAGGAAAGGATAATAGGCAAATGTAATCTCAGGCTGATGGTCATGTTTCGGACTCGACTGTGCTAGCTTGAGTGTCTCCAATGCCTCATCGGCTGAGAAGGTAGGTAAATCTTCATCTTCCTTGGGAGATGGAAGAGGTTCGATGACTGTTCTTGTACTTGACACTCTGTGTTTCTCCGTGCGACTTCTAACGTACGCATGTTAGTGCGAGACCAATAGATAAGCCGAAGGCCTCCCAGACCGCTTGACCTTACCTGTGGTGATGAGGGCGGCGACAGGTGACAACACATTGTTTACTGTCAAGGACACAGTTGGTGCAAGTATTATCACGGACGAATGCCACGTCGCAGCGGACTTTTCGCTCTCTGCAGGATAGGCAAGCCCTGCCATTGATGTTGTTAGCCGGGCTTTACGGAGGGCCGTGATAGGCTGATGCTCCTTTGCTGCACGTCAAATGACTTACCTGGGTGATCTCTTTCGAGCATCTTGCCGTCTCTGCCTCGGCTTGGCTTCTTCGTTCTCAGTCATTGTCATCTTTGGGCTTGTACCGAGGCTTGATTCAGATAGGCTACCGAACGACGTTATCAGGACAGGCCATCCGTGCGGATATAATGTAAGTCATTCAAGCCTCCATATAGACCAAGTAAGGCCTGTAGGTGAAGTAGACGCTACCCGAGCTGACCCGGTTCCTGTCTGGGGAAATCCGGGGTAACTCCGTGTGTGGATCAAAAGCACCGAACGTGGCTTGACAACATTTATAACGCCGACTGCAATTCTATAACGCCGAGTGGGGCTGTCCAACACCGACTGAGGCTTGGAAGCCAGCCAGTGCGAATAGCTAAGTTGGATCCAAGCGTCGAGACTTAAAGAGTTGATTGAGTGTCGAGTAGATACTGATTGAACTCGTAGTGAAAGAACCAGAAGAACAGTAAACATGGCTGAACGTGTCGCTCAAATTGCATCTCACATTACATACCCAAGAGGTCTTCTCGCGGGACAAACTGCAATAATCACAGGAAGCGGCCAGGGCATTGGTGCCGAAGCAGCGCGTCTATTCGCTCAAGAGGGTGCCAAAGTGGTTGTTTGCGACGTTGACTCAGGTAAGTACCTCTGTAAGAAGATACAACTATGCTAACAATTCGTCAAGCCAAAGCACAAAGTGTAGCTGATAAGATCAATAGTTCTGGAGGCCAGGCTATTTCAGTCGCTGGTGATATTACAGACAAAGACTATATCGACCAGCTCGTCAAGCGCGCAGTTGAGTTTGGAGGAGGAGAGATTCATATCATCGTGAACAATGCCGGTTACACATGGGACGGTGTGGTGCACAAGATGACTGATAAGCAATGGGCTGCTATGTCCAGTATTCACGGTGCTGCTCCTTTCCAGCTTATCCGCGCCGCAGCGCCTTACTTCCGAGTCAAAGATGGAAAGCAGAGAAATATCGTGGGCATATCTTCAACATCAGGAGTGCACGGAAACGCGGGCCAGTCCAACTATGCCTTCTTCAAAGCCGGCGTGGTCGGGCTAATGAAGACGATTGCGAAGGAATGGGGTCCGGGATTTAACGTTCGGGCTAATACGGTGGCGTTTGGGTATATCGAGACGCGTCTGACGCAGGCGAAAGAGGATGGGGCGTATATTGCGGGGCCGGATGGGGAGAAGATTCAGCTTGGTGTGCCTGGACGGGATGGAAAGTCTTCATTCGAGGACATTCCACTTCGCAGGCCGGGCTCGGCAGAAGACGCTGCCAAAGTTATACTAGCTGTGTGTAGTCCTCTGTTTTCCTATGTCACTGGGCAGGTGATTAGCGTGACTGGAGGTAGAAACATGTGAGACAAGCTATAGTTCAATAATATTGAATATCTAATGATACGCTCTCCATTTGCTCTTCAGGAAATTGAGGGTTCACAGGTGGAAAGTCAGGAAGCGTGGTGATGCCATTCTTCTTATAGCTTTCCTTCGGGCTTCTTTGCCTTCTTGTTCCCGAGATTTCGTGATGCCGACAGAACCAGGTTGACATGACTAGCAACCGCAACAAGATCCCCTTCCTGATCCAAGATGCTGACCTGCAAATCAAGCCGCCCTTGATCAATTTTCCTAGCTTCAGTCCTGATGAAGAGCCACTCTACACCATCATTTGGCAGAAGCTTCTTGATGTCCAAGTTCATAACCAGTGTCGGGTACCAGAATGGGTCATTCCTCGAGAAAGGTACCGCTTTGCTACTCTCGCCAGGCAGTGGCCTCCAGCTCTCAACAACATAAGGCTTCGCGTCCGCAACAAGAGGTAGCGTGGCATTCGTGAGGCGTTCACCACTTGATAGCCGAACCCATGCATCTTCCAGACCCTTTCGCCCGGGCTGTCGTCGATAATATGACTCAAAAACACCTTCCACGGCGCGCACAAAACCCAAAGATGCCAGATGGTCTATCTGAATACGACCCGCCTTCGATGACCAGTTCGAATCCAAGCCCTTGACAACGCGCTCAAAGTCAATTGCCGGAGTTGGAGGAAGAAGTTGCCAGCCGGTAGCGAGAGTCAAGCCATCTGTTGTCGAAGCCAGACATACAAAGTAGCCAAGAACACACTTTCGGGTACCGTGAAGAAGGACTGCATGAAAGGCGGACGTTGCGCGACCGCTCTTGATGGTCTCGATGGCGATCTTCGCCTCACCTGTCTGCGTGCGGTTGACGTACTGGAGTTGAGCTGAAATGATGTCTTGTCTGAGGCCAAGATTGCGAACGTGACTTTCGACTGCTTGGTACATTACGCTCGCGACATACCCGCCGTTTGGCACTGCGATTGATCTGAGTTTTTGTTTTTCGTAGGAATCTGATAGGATGACAAACCGGCACCTACGCAGTAACCTTGGACAAGGTTGCCGCTCCATGAATCATCCGTAAGCTGAGTCACGGCTACAGCCGCTTTGAATGGTACAATAGATGAGCCCATGTTGTTAAAATATACTTTTTTGCAGGGAGCACTACCAGCGACTTGCACTATTGATAGGTGTATATGTTCTGGTCGGGTGGGAGCTCCATACTTTTTGAACTCGGAAGTATCGCACTGTCGCTTCCGGTCCAAAGCCCCATGGGGTAAGGCTTGACGGCGATTGTCCCCTCCCACCCCGCTAAAAGACGGGGACCTCGGTAAAAGTTTAGCTTACCCTCAACTTTCAAGACTACTGTCAAGACAGCGGCGATATGAAAACGTGACTCTATACCACTATGCCGAAAAGCTGATTTTATCTGGTAAGAGTTAAGATATTAGACGAATATAATGAATGGCTATAGTTGTGAATTATTCAAGGGTCGGGAATGGAATACCAATCGAAGAATCTCGTGAATAAACCACCAGCGCCTACCACAAGGCCACCTCAAGTAGGAATTTTTCACCAGGCGTCTTGAATTCAAGTAAAGATTCAAATCGAATGCAGCCTCCTTACACTTTGAGGGACCTTCTATCCTTTAAGAGGCGACTACAAAGTATCAGGATACCTCCAACCAGAATGGTCAAACCAGCCCAGATCCATGCCGCCGTATAGCCCAAGGACTTTCGCAATGCACCACCAACGGGAGGTCCGAACAGCAGCGCAAACGACATCACAGAGAAGGCCATACCGAATCTGGTTCCAATCCTCCGAGGATCACTCGTCAGCCTGACAAATATCGTGGGCTGCATGGCGAAAAAGGATCCGGTAATGAAACCTTGGACGATGACGGTAGCAAGAAGACGAGGCGCGGTCGTCGCCACTATAAGACTGAAACTTGTGATGGCCAAGACTGTTGCAGCCCCGATGATGGTGTTCATAGGCCCTAAGTACTGAGCCAGGAAAGCAGGCACGATACGCCCGAAAATGGAACTGCTGTTTAGAATAGCCAGAAGATAAAGTGCAAGATCGGGTGAGACGATGTTGCGGTCCAGGGCATAGCTTTGAACGTGGACAAAAGGTGTATACATGCCCAAGAAGACAGAGAAGCATCCAGCGACAAACGCCAGATAAGGCCAGTCAGTGAAGGCTGTCTTATCTATGAATGGTCGTCGCGACGTCCCGCTCCCACGCGGGCGAAGAACGATGTTAGAGAAGAGCAGTAGAACTAGTAGTATGAGCGCCATAGCCCTTGTTGCCCACTGTAAGGTCGTCCGGATGCTCAGTTCACGGATCATGATAGGTAGAGCCACGCTGTAGTTCATCAGTTAAAGATACAGAAATAGTCGATTGATTACTACTCACCCGCCAAGTCCACTCCCACACGCCGCGAGCCCATTGGCAAGAGGTAACTTCTTAGTGAACCATAGTGAAGGGGTAGCCACGCTCAGGATTGACAGGCAGCCAGTACCAATACCGATCATGAGTCCCTGTGTGAGAAGATACTGCCAGTACGTTGTGCTTATGCTTTGAAGCACAGTGCCAACCACGATGAAGACAGATCCGACACCTAGTAAATGTCGGAAATAACCAGAGTCATAGATAGGGCCTACGATGAAGCCCGAAAACACCATGATAAATGTCTGGAGGGAGCCTATGACCGATATCTGGAATGGCGTATGATTCACAAGCTCATCGCGTTCGTAGATAGTCTGAAAGCTTCCGAAGCTTCCAATCACGCCTGCAGTAATTTAGTCTTTGGGGCATGATATTTCTTCATAAAATGGTGTCTTACCCCATGTGCAGAAATAGAGGCAAAATGACCCAGCTACCTGTAGCCAGGCCAGTAGCCCACCATCTGGTGGCCCATCAGGGACTGCAGGGCGGTTGTCGCCGATGCTGCCTACTTCCTTGGTGTCTTGCATGACTAAGAATCGGTCAAATAACCGTGAAGTTGCGAGAAGAAACCAGTTAGTCGATACTGTTATGAGCAGGTGACTAGTTGCCAAAGTGGGCGTTGATAAAAACTTGAACCGGAGTACTCCGTATTCACTCACCGATTGATAAGCAGCCCCATCTATCCCGAACCATGCAGCGGCAAGGCAGATCTGTACTTCGTACGTTATTTCCCTGTCTAGCCTGTCGATTCAATTCTGCAAGCACGCAAGCAGGTAATTAAACATCGACCCCTGCTCGGTGGATCATCATGCAACGTAACAAGTCCAAAAACTAAACCAGCAAATCAAGAGAGGAGAGACATGGGTTAGGTGATAAGATCTGTAAAGGAAATAAATCCGAATACTACAGTGCTGTTGAGATTTCTTGTTTCAAACAGAAGAATTAAGCAACATCTACGGATACCACTTCGTCGTTTAAAATTGTCGTATTAGGCAGGTGGCTCGTTCGGAAATACCTTTTCTCTGATCCTGGTTAGGAAAAGATCTTATCCACCAGGACATTTTTAGGATGTCACTGAATTGTCACATAAATGCGGGCGACTAAGATGACAAGATGGGAAGGTGGGATACAACGTCCTGTGATTGCCGAGGCTCAGTATCTTAAACGCGTATGCTTTGTCACTTTCTGCAATCCGAGCGCAGCACGATCATGTTAATATTAGTCAAGTCTGTTTCGGCTAAGAACCTTGTTTGATGTAGTGCCGATTGGTTTAATGCGCAATCTGTTCCTGCGTAAAGGATCGTCAGTCGACAACAATTAACCATGGTTCCAAGTCTATAGTACATTTTGCGAAGCCAAGGACACAAGCTAGCCCAGTAGAAATTGCATCTTAACAGAAGGTATGATAAACGGTGTATTGTAAGTAACTAAAAGTAACTACTACTGCCTTGTTCATGAGGAGTAGGTCTCTAGGTACACCTTCCATCCTTGATCCTCAACACCACATCCCACATACCCTACATACATATCCGGTCGCACAACCACTACCAGGGATCCTTCAGCCGTAAGCCAATCGGCAGTGAAGTCCCCGTCAACAGCCTGATTGACCGTATCATGTGGCAAAATGTTATATACCACAGACGGATCAAGATCAGCGGAGATGCGTTTCCCGATTGACAGAACGATAAAGTGCCCGTAGGAAACATTGGCATACAGGCGGGTGGCTTCGCCAGCATCAGTGTGCAGAGTAACATCGGGGCAGCGATATCCCGGCTTCCAGATCCCCTGCTCCACACCCTGCACAAGAGGCGTGACGAACTCGTTATAGTTGACACCCATACCTATACATGTCAGTATCGAGTGACAGGTGACGTAGTGTGCACAACTCACCTGTGATATACCCAGCGTTTCGTTCAATAGTAGAGACATATTTCTTGGCTGTATGGACCGTGTCTCTAACCAGCGCGGCAGCCACTCCAATAACTTGAGCGGCCGTACCCCTTCGCTCAATGTCGTAGCTACTGAGAATATCTTGTTTCGCTCTGGCAGTGAGCCCAGATGGTGTCACAAGCGATGATAAACGCCAAGCTAGGGCGAAGGCATCAGAGACACCGGTGTTAAGGCCTTGGCCACCATTGACGGAGTGAACGTGTGCGGCGTCTCCAGCAAGAATGACTCTGCCAAGTCCGTCTTTGGAGATGAAGTTGCCAGCAATTCTCTCTTTAACTATAAGCTGGTTAGTAAGATGTACAACGGAAGGGAACAGCACGTACCAGTAAATGTACTGAACCACTCTGTCTTTGTGAAATCAACTCGGTAAGGCGCGAGATGCTTCTTGATAGACTCTTCAGCCAATTCTTGCGTGACCTCACCCTTGAGCAAGACATAGAAACGAGACATTCCTCGTTCACGCGGAATCCACGCCACTCTTGACTCCCCACCAAGCTCAAAAGTGATAATCTCAGGACAGACTGGGAAATCGGTATCCAAGAAAGTATCAAGAACAGCCCAGGTCATCTCAGGCTTTGTCCCTGTGAAGCTGATACCCAGAGACTTTCTCACGAACGATCGTGCACCATCGGCACCGACGACGTACTTGCTTCGTACCGTTCGACCTGAACTTGTAGTGACCTCAACAAACTCTTCGTCCTCGGCGATGTTTGTGACATGTTCGTTGTAGCTCACTTTATCACCGAGACGCTGTCGCATAACCTTTTCAACTTCGGGCTGACCGATCATGAGGAAGTTCTTGTGCAGGGCATGCTCAATGCCAACCCACCAAGCATTCTGGCGAGACTTGAAATCGCCTTCTTTGAACGTTGAACTTGCTATTGATTGTCAGTCTAAGCTTTAGAAGGGTTTTTTTCTTCCTTACTATTGCATTTGAGACCGTGAGGTAGAAGCTCATCGAGAATGCCTGCAACTTCGAAGTATTGCTGAGTACGAGCATTGAGGGCGTCGGCGCGACCTAGTTCTAGCGTTGAAGGCTTCTCATCTGATTCTATGTTAGATTATAGAGTAATTGGGTAGCCGTTCCAGATATCCTACCTAGTACTCGTACTGAAACCTTGAGCTGTTGGAGGAGGAGGGCTACAAAGAGACCAGTTGGGCCTCCGCCAATAACCGTAACGTCGACTTGTTCCATATTTGCGATTGACTTCAAAGTGCAGGCTCAATTCAATCCACGGATGTGGAAGAAGACGTAAGATGTTGTAAAATGTTTTGATACATATTTTGTGACCACCTTCCGAATGGTTCAGTTAACAAAATAAGAGCCATTCTAGGATCAAGGGTTTGAATGCTCAATGCGGTATCCATATTTCCGATCAACTTTGATCCACTCTTCCCTGTCCAAACGAGGGCCCAAACGAGTATTCGTCAACGGGTGGGATACCGCGCGGGATGCCGAAAAATCTTCCCGACTTCTTTACCTCAGCAATTGAAGAAATTTGTCAACCTCGTAGGAACTGGTGTGATTGAGTCGTGACATGCATGGATTATCGAGATTATCTGATGGAGATCTTGCCCCAGAAGCGGCGAAACCACGGCCTTGGCAACCAAGTTCGCCGACGGACTTCTGACTACCCTGATTTGGATCCATGTAAGTCACATTGAAACCTTCCTTAAGCGGAACTGGTTGTTGAATCAACCTTAATGATAGGAAGTTCACCAATGGGTTGCTGGATCCAGGATCATTCTATCACGTCTTGGTCACTTGGAGAACTTTGCCACAGGTGGTCTTGTGGTCCACTACTCGCACCATTTGGTAAGAATTATCTTGGTGAAACGCGATGGTTAGGCACGGGGCATTCCGTCCTTGAGACATGTGAAAAGTGTGACATTTTCCATCGGAATGCTCCGTCTATGATATTTATGCTCTCTTCTTCTCCTTCCTGCCTTGTCGAGTATACCCATCTGCATCCGGTTTTGGCTATCATTGTGGTACTTTCCACTCACCTCCGCCTTGCACACTTCCCTCCAATCTCATCATGGCCGTGGTTGAGCACTCTTTCACTCTGCCCTTTCAAAAGGATGAGGCAGCAGGTAAAGCCCAGACTTTGCCACTGCTTCTCGACGCCTCAGCTCTTGAAACCTCAAGCCAGATCCTCAATGTTATTAAGAGGTATCGTATGCGAAAAGAAGAGATAACGTCTGATGAATCAACCCTCAAGTTCATCGCTCTCATATACACGCACGTCAAGTCTGGAAATCCAGTACCGCTCTGTTTACCTGCATTTCCTTTCAAGTCACCCAACTCGACCTCAAAAACCTTGGGCAAGCTACCTGACAAGGGAGAGGAGATTGCTCTCGCTCATTTGAATGGTCTTTGCAGTGCCATTGGAGACGTGTATCCACCCGGCGCCAGACTGACTATTGTATCAGACGGCCTGGTGTACAATGGTATGAATCGGTCTTTGGGTCTTCTCGACATATTTCCACTAACATGAATCAGACTTACTAGGTGTTCCGGACAAAGATGTCTGGGCATATGGCGAGACTCTTCGATCCATGGCATCTAACATGAACTTCAAGAATCTCTCTTTCTCGCGTCTACGAGATCTTGTAGACATAGATATGCCAAAAGATCTGGAAGAGATGACTTACGTGGCCAACGCCTCGAACTTTCGACGTGCACTTCTGAACACCTTCAGCAAGCCTGGTTGGAGCTGGGATCAAGTTCGACAGATGGAGGATCAATGCATGACTTATCGTGGCTACATCAAATTTCTCCAGACGGATTTGGAGATGGTGTACCCACTTGATGATACTCGAAGCAAATCGGCGTACAAGAAGGGCATTGAGTACATTGCTAAGCAGATGATGGCTCGAGGAGAGGTAAGCAGTTCTTTTTTCAACTGATGTTCTTGTACTAACTTTCGCTAGGCCTTTGCCAATGCAGTTCGACAACGGTATCCGGATCATATCCGCCTATCTATTCATCCATCAACTGGGACGACAAAACTATCCATCAGCCTTCTACCCACTGAACAGCTCTACACAACGCCGTGGCACTGTAGCGTGGCTTACAGGTTAAATGGCACTATCAGGACCGGTATGCGATCAGAATTTGAGAACGACTCGAATCTTGAACTAGTCCATGAAAATGGCCGACCTTCGTTTTTCCGGGAGAAATCCCCACTATTCTCATGGGCAGAAGACAAAGGTGGCATCTCCGTCAGTCCAATGTACCCTTCTGGTCTTACTATTCGCCCTACCAGTGGCGCTGGATCCCTGACTCTGGACGATATCAACACGCAGAAAGTGCGAGCTCTATCAGAGCTTAACTCACCCGTGGTCCTCAAAGGATTTGTGAAGAAGCCAAACCGCGACAGATTGATTGACTTGAGCCACCGATTTGGAACGCCACTTCCATGGAAATTTGGTCTGCTGCTTGAGGTCAAGGATCGGGGCCAAGATGCACAAGGCTTGAACAACGTCTTGTCGGCAGAGCCTATGCCAATGCATTATGATGGATTGTTCAAGGTGGTTAAAACGACTGATGAGAATGGCCAAGAGAAGACGGTCTCAACCCCACCCAGGTATGTATAACTTGATGATCTGCGCAGCTTCCGCAACTAACTCTTTCGTGAAGGTTCCAACTTTTCCACGGCGCTACCTCTTCGCCTCAAGATACTGGCTTCACCATCTTCTCTTCGTCAACGCTCTTTTTCAAGTACCTTCCATCATGGCTCAGAGAACAAGATCTGTCAAAACTCACATGGAGCGTGTCAACATCAGCATTCGACAACACTGTGCTAGGGGGTCTTCCGTTGGTAGTTGACCATCCTACCACCAGTCAGCCATGCCTTCGGTATCACGAACCGTGGCCGCAGTCTAAGACTAGGTTTGATGCTTCGGAAGTCACGATCGAGGGGCTTGAGCCTCAACAAGGCGTTGCCATATGCTCCACCATTGACTCGGTGCTATATGATCGCCGAGTTGCTGTTTATTACGCTTGGGAGAAGGGTGATATCTTGGTCAGTGATAACATCTTGATGATGCATACGAGGAGTGATTTCACTTCGGGGATTGATCGAGAGCTTTGGAGGATTCACTTTGATTGAAATGGTTTGTGTCCTGGTGGTGACGTACCGAGTACGACATTACTCACAGAAAAAAGTCAAAATAGTAGGATAGCTTCTTTCAAGTTTATGTTGAGCTTAGAAGGTAATAGGATAATTGTTTCAAGAAGTTGAGTGGATAACTATAGTTCAACCAGTATTTAATGCTTCTTCCTTTAAAGGTCCTGCAGTTATTACCTCGGACATGTATTCATAAGCGCATCTCAAACCAGTTTCAGCCAATCCGAGAAGCATGAGCTTCAGTACTGCATGTCATCTTTGAATTTCCCTAAATAAAATTTCAATATTCAACTAGGTCTTCTCGTCCCTGCTTATTTGTTGAAACACCATTCGAGACACCCTTACTCCTCCGGTTTCTGTCCATACACAACATAACTACAAATAGTCAGTCTCATATCACTACGTATCGTGCGTAGAAACAACTTACATGGGCCAATACGAGTGGATGCTTCTATCCTTCAATTCACGACGAACCTTGGCCAGCAAGACATCAACTTCTTCCTTTTTCCAACCTAGAACGCGAGTGAAAACGGCGACACTGGTACTTTCCAATGCCGAGATGGAATTTTCGAGATGCCACGCGCCTTCGACTTTGTCAGCATACACCACTCACGATATCAATCCGGGTTGAGACTGACCCAGCTCTTTGTGCTTTGCGTCCTTTGGCCAGGTGTTTTGGGGCCATTTGAAGACCTGCTCTTGGACGTTCTGGAAGCCCTGCGCCTCAAGCTTTTCCTTGTACTTACTTGCACCGTCACAAGGTCTTCCAATTAGCTTTGTCCCCTCGATGATCTTGTTCGCCCACTCCAAGGTTGCAGAGTCCTCCTTCAGAGTGCCG
Organism: Fusarium caatingaense; assembly: GCA_013624355.1. NCBI lineage: Eukaryota > Fungi > Ascomycota > Sordariomycetes > Hypocreales > Nectriaceae > Fusarium > Fusarium caatingaense. The sequence goes on from JABKKP010000357.1 coordinate 157,871, forward strand.
TCATCGCTCGTCATTGGCCACAGAATATCAGCAACTTCGACCCATCCGCCGGGCGCAGCGTTATCATAAGCGCGTTTGAAAAAGCCAGACCAGTCTGCCAATCCACCCGACATCATGCGACAGTAGACAAAATCGAACTTGACATTGAACGTCCAATCTTCCTCGATATCATCGACCTGGAAGCTCAGGTTTGGAGGAACAAAGGAGCTCTGGATGGGGCTGAGGTCAACTCCAATGACAGAAGTGTCAGGATGCTCATCTGCAAAGTCTGTGGCCCAAAGCCCAGTTCCTGTTCCTACATCCAGGGCATTGTGGATCTTATGTCCATCTTGACCGGCGGGGGAAAGGTAGAGTTTATCGCTGAAGGTCAGCAGGAAGAGATGATGCTGCAAATCAAGTCTATCCTGTTCTCGCTCATCGTTTGGCATTAGGTACTGTCCATCTTTGTATGCGTGAAATGTGCGACCATTTTCCTGGCGGTATTTGAGAATACTAGAGGTGATTGACGTTGTAGAGCTTGTTTCAGAGCCTAGCGAAGAGTCGGCGTCTGTGTCGTTTCCTGCTTCGTCATCGACCTGGAGTGCAGGGGCAACTATAGGCTCAGTGGTTGTACTCATAGTAGCTTGATATAACAAAAGTGTAAAATTATATTGTTTATGAAAGGAAGTCGAGGAGAAAATGATATTCGGAATTCGCGCACATCAGTTGAGGGGCTTTCGTGATTGTGGCGCATTGACATGTAGTATGGGTAACATCGCATGATAATGGTTGACGGGGCTGGCCAATGATACCAACAGGACCAGTTACCAAGCAACATTGTTGGTTCGCATGGCTATTCCTGGTTCTTTGTTGCAGGGTTGAACAATACGGCCTTCCTTTTTGGTCACACATCCTTGATATAGTCAATCGTCAATCATCGGTAGAGGTGAAAAAAAAGCGATTTATCGTAGGCCACGCAATCTACGTCGAACATCATATCTGGACTCTCCCCTCTTTCGAATTACATTATCGTACCCAACATGTTGTAAATCTCATTGTGATGCGTGTAACCTACGGTAGTACTAACATTTTCAGCACGCTATTGGGTCAGTCCCCGCTTTAGGGTATTCATTTAACTTCCCTGTGTTCAAGTGACTCCTACAAGTCGAAAACATTTATGTTGAGCGTGACTGTTGACATCTGGTCATCTATGATATCAGGGCTCCCATTGCAGGTGTATCAATCTTTGAATTCGATACTTTTTACATTAAAGGAACAGTTTGTTAAATATAACGCTGCATCTCAATAACGCCCTTACAGTTTCCAGCATGTAGCCGGATTATGCAGGTTTGAGATCTGTAATTTAAGTAGGGGCCTTAAGCAAAGACAAAGTGCACAAGGTTATGTTCACTGAAATAAACGCAAGAAGGGTCTTGACCAGTAGCCTGGACTTAATACAGATAGATAGGACTCCACGTTGAAGTTGTTAGCTAGGAATCATTTAATAGTCTTCTGTTAATAACACCTTATACTTCGCTATTATATTAATAGAGCTTTAGAATACAGTTAAGGTAACTTCATATGGGCTACTACTTAATCTGCGTAGCCGCAGGATCTATGCTATATTTAATAGTGTATTCCTCCAGAATCTCACCACCAGAGCCCTCGACTCTAATTGGACCTGAATGTTCATCTTCCCCCATATGGATAACAGCTCTTCTGTTTGCATCCCTTAAACTTTTCAAGAATCGAAACTCACGAACGGTACCGCAGTTAGCGCCCTGCGATATCAAAAAGTCCACCATCTCGTCTCGCTCGCGCAAGATAGCTTCCACCAATGGGGTCACAGAAGCGTTATCCCTCGCCTCGATATTTGCCCCATGCATTAGTAAAGTCTTCGCCAGCGGTACACAATCTCTTTCCGCTGCAACATGGAGCGGTGTCTCCCCTGCTTTGTTGGTCGTGTTTACACCAATCTGAGACTGGTCACGATCTTGTTTTTGACGGACCTGTACTTCCTGGAGGATAGTGGAAAGGATATTGACGTTCCCGCCCCGCACAGCAGCATGGATGAGGGTATTCTGATCTGGATCTGTCGTATCCAAGTCTGGGTTTGCCGGCAGTAATACGCGAAATATCTCTTCAGAACCATCGTTGACTACTTTGAATAGAGGCGTGATACCGTTGTTATTCGATACATTGATATCTGCCCCGGCCTTGACGAGTTCTTCCACAAGGTCTGTTGAACCACCCACTTGGAGACAAAGGTGTAATGGGGTAAAGCCCGAGTCTTTTAAGCCTCTGATATCAGCCTTGTGGTCCAGAAGTAGTTTAACCACAGGTAAATCTCCTTTTGCTATACAGAGATATAATGGCGGTCCAAGTGGCTGGCAAGATGCGTTGACATTATGACCCTTACTTAGTAAGACCTTGGTCAGTTCTGCGTCACCGAAGAGAGCGGCAACTTGAAGCGAGGCCATTGATTATTGCCGCTCGCGGGGTCTGAATTAAAGAACGTCAAGATATAATCCAGTCTTTAGAAAGATTGAAGAAAGGTTGAATACAATTTCTTCTAAAGCACCCTACGACTCACTTTAAACGAACCATTTCTTATCTTCACTGCCAGATAAGCCCCCACGGCCAATGACATAAGTCCAGATGTTCAATGTCTCAATTACGTAAATGTAATAGATCAGGCATCAATCCTAAAAGTACCAGAACAGCAAAGCGTTTTCTCGTTTATGCACGAGTTGACGGCCTCAAACGCTTGTAACAAGGCTTGGCGCCAAGATATGACTCGTCGTTCACGCAAGGCTTTTACTGTTTGTCATCTGGTCACCAGTCACTATCAGGGGAGGATCTTGAGTATAAGAGGGCCACAGACGCACTATCCAATTTGCTCAACTACTTTCTCAAATCTCAGCCCCATCCCTTTCATCCTACCTCGCGGAGTGTTGCAATGTACAGGCCACTGAACCCTAATAGACGTGAGATCCGTCTCCTCCGACTATTCGCCGGATGTGAGACAGATTTCGTCAAATGCGATCTATATACAACTTCTTTGGACTGTCCCTGTGAGTATGAAGCTCTCTCATACGTATGGGGCAGTCCAAAAGACCCTCTCTCGATCACGTTGGAAGGAGAAGCCAAGGATATCACCAAGAACCTTGAGATGGCCCTTCGTCATCTCCGATATCGCGACCGACCACGAGCTATCTGGGCAGACGCTCTGTGCATCAACCAAGCTGATGTTCAGGAGAAAACTCTCCAAGTGCAACTGATGGGTAGTATTTACTCAATGGCATCTCAAGTGGTTGTTTGGCTTGGACCTTGGGAAGACAATGCAAACTCTGTGAAAGCAATCCGGAAGTTTGCTGCCGACAAGGAAATTCATTGGGACGAGGCAGAAGACAAGTTAGACTTTCTTGGACTGTACTATTTCCTCTCTAGAGGCTGGTGGTCTCGTGTATGGACGGTTCAGGAACTGGTTTTAGCGAAGCGAGTGACATACCAGTGCGGCTGGGAGCTGATACCCGAGGCTGACATGCGCAAAATGGCTTCCAGTTACAGCTTTCACACATCTAAAAATCGATGCTGCGAGAAGAAACGTTTGTCGGGAGAGATGGCCGTTTTAGATGTACAACCCAACTTGGGAACCACTATGGAGAGGCTGTTCCGCCTTTTTGACTTGCAGGACCATACAAAGAAGACATCCCTGCCATTTGACCAAATTTCTCTTCAGTTCAAGGTCAGGGAAGCTACAGACCCTCGGGACAAGGTCTACGGTTTCCTGGGGATATCTCAGGGCATCCGTACAAATTCGATCGACTATAATCTGACAACTGCTGAGGTTTTCGAGGCGGCGACGCGAGAGTTCCTTGATTATCGTGGGGACTTAGACCTTCTCAGTCATTGCGTGAACTTTGACTTAGATTCTCGCAGAGGTACAATGACCAGTGGGCTTCCCTCTTGGGTTCCAGACTGGGGCGTCCAAGGCGCCATTGCAGGAGGAGATTTAGATGTGATGGTTTACCGCATCCCTTTCATAAGCAGTTATAAGGCATGCAAAGAGCTGAAGTACGCCTCCAGCAAGGAGCACGACAAAGGAATATTAAACGTATGTGGTGTTCTGTGCGACGTCATCGAGACGATCAGTCCTAACATCAAAAGTCGGATGTTCTCCAGCGACTGGCAACAGATGGCTGAATGGCGCGCAATGGTAGGGGTTGATGAAGACCCCGGTAGACCATATATTACAGGAGGTCCAGTTGCAGACGCATTTTGGCGAACATTGTGTCTCGACATATCAGCTAAATCAGCCATGACGATAGACGTTCTTTCGAAGAAAAAGCGTGCTGACGATGGAGACCGTTCAATTTATTTCCACTATTGGTACAAGGAACTACTCGAGCACTATGGACTGCCTCAGCCCGACTCTCTTCGACAGTCATCAACCGTGGTTATGTTTGATCAGCACGTAATGAGAGCCCCAACGAGACGAAAATTCTTTATTTCAAAGAAAGGGTATATCGGTCTTGCCCCACCAAATGCACAGGTTGGGGACATGATATGTGTTTTTGCAGGTGGAAAAGTGCCTTTTATTGCTCGGGGTCTGGAAGATAGTAAACAGGGAGACATGGGGGTGAAGGGGACAGAAAGTCATTGTGTGCTGGTTGGGGATGCCTACGTTCATGGATTGATGGATGGTGAGGGAATGGAAATGGTTGAGGATCCACAGGAGTTGCGAACATTCAAGCTGCACTAGATTTCTATGCTCATACACATCATTCGATCTTTATTTCATAGCCGTATTAAATTAAAACCTTACAGAGAACCCCCTAGCAAATTACCACCTAGAAACATGTGCTCACGTTGAAAGTCTCGTCACATTGTAACAGACTGCAAAAAGTCGGCAATAGAAAAGCACACTGATATATCTCATTTGAGGGGTCCAATGCTTGACCTGGATGTATAACACATCGTCAAAGTGCGTCATCGTGATTTTCAAAGGGTGGGCCGGGGCTTGCCCATCCGTGGCTATCCAATTACGGACTAATATCGGAGGCATTGAGTTAGCCTAAGATTATGTACAGGTTGAGAGAACCTAGCATTCTTTTCCCCGGCTTTGCCTCAGTGAGCGTATGGTAGACGCTACGTTGGGCATAAACGCGGGCTTGTCTTCGTTCTGCGGTACCCCACTGGGCTGTGAATGTGTCTGCTTAAGAATGGTCAGAAACTGAAGGGGGCTGGAGGCACCAGCGACCAGTCATCGTAAACATGACCCCAAAAGCAATCAGTCATTTCTTTATTTCAGCGCTTGGCACAGCGGATGAACGGGACGAGCGGGTAACGAGCTTACTTATAGGCGCGGTTAAATGCGGCTGAATGGCAACCTCGATCGTGGCCCAATGATCAGCTACGATGACCATAAAGTGGAGAGCTGAAACCGTGAAATCGCAAGGGAGTTGTCGATCATTTTGGTCAGACCGGCCCGTGCCGTTGGCGGCTTTTTAACGGCTGTAGCGACTGCTACCGGGTAAGTGTCAACAATCATCCGCCTTTCCGCACCTGTAGTTATCAGACTTTCGAAGCCTTTATACCGATTGATTCTGACATTTCAATGTGTCTGACTTTATAAGAAGGTTTAGTGAGAGCTTAGATATTAGTAATGCAAGGTTTTTATCAACATCACTGCATCGCTGTTCACTCAATCGTATCCAATTACGTCCCTGTTCAGTGTTTTTATATTTTTATCCTTATTGGTTCAATATGTTTCTCGCATTCTTCACTCTTGGATTATTACAAAAGAGTCCTTACCTTGCCAATATACTAGCCTGACTAGGTAAGTTAGAGTGATATATCACATCTATGCCTAATCTGTTCTGTCATATGTTGGGCTGCAAATGCAGTTCAAGCGATTATATCTATTGAAGGTTGTTGAAGGTCAGTCATCAAGTCGTACAGTTCAAATCAACACAATTGAATAACCACAAATTAAGCGATTATATCTACCTAAGGTTATCACTCGATTAGAGTTCCTCGTTCTTCTCCGATGCAACCTATAACAACGCTATAGTAGATTGGTCACACGATGGATGGTGCACCTGAAGGTAAGGATCTAGCACGTGAGGTCTTATCACTCTAATAATTGGAACATAGAACCTCAGGCCAACTGGCCCACTGACCCGGGTATAACAGCTAAGATGAACGCATATCGACAAAAGATAGGATGCTATCTTGAAGGCCGTTACATGCATCCTTGGGATGAAGCTGCACCGCCAGTAAACTCCAGAATACATATGTTGGATCTGATCAGCAACAACGCGAACAATGGGGCTGTTCAGCCTCAAGACCTATGAACCACATGGCACCATCTGGGAAAAATTGTGGAAAAGTCTTATTCGACGCCAAACAGCCGCCATATGATCTTGTTGGAGGCTATGAACCCAAGAATGGTAGAAGTCATTGGAGTGCAGCTCAGTATTCCTCCAGAGTTTTGGGTGGCGCATTGGAAGTACCACCTCCACGTCGCAGACTCGTCAATGGCACGTACAGAAAGCCAAATATACTGGAAGGTACAGTTACCACAAAGGTTTCGGCTTGAGAGGAAGGATATACCCAATGATGACTATGACATTTATTTTGGTAATTGCGATCGTGGCTGGGAAAGTCTGACCGACCCGGTCTTCAATGAGAAAACCTTTGGAGAAGGGTCTTTCTGGGGCACTAGAATAGGAACAGGGTCTTGGATCTGTAAGCATAACACAACCTTGGAAGATAGTGCAAGCTGACGCAGGTGTTTACACTAGTTTTGTTCTTAATGGACCCCTCCCATGGCTTTCTATGCTCGAGGAGTAAACATAAGAACCCGGATTCTAGATACCCAACATTCAAGCTATTACCACAAGAACCAAACCCAGTTGGTGATTATCTATATGTTGCATCCGAGGCATCTGATGGGTCAAGAGATGGCGCAAAGAAGTTCTATCCTCTGATAACCCCGGTTTGGGACCTACTTGTGGAGGCGTACAAGGAATCAAGACCACTGCTTCCAAATGACCTTACATCTTGTACCTCGGTTCTCCAGGGTGTGATCTGCACCGTATGGGAAGCTCAATCTTTGCAGGAGTGGGACAATAATCCTATCTGGGCAGCGAGAACCAGCTACACCGAGTATATCGACCAAATAGACCCTGATAAGCCAGACCAGATACGCCAAATAAGTGAGGACATATCGCACCGGCACAGGAACCTGATGTTAAGGCGGATTTACTTTCAGTCCCACCTGAGGTGGCTACATCAAACTATACTCGCGTTTGGACACGACGATCCAGAAAGCACGGTAGCTTTCCGGAGAACTGAATCTTCAGAGGTGGCGAAGCGATGGATGGTGCTATACGATCGTTATAGGTGGCGCGACAGAACATTGGCGTCAAACATGACCATGTACTCCGAGCACACCGCGATGACAGAGGCTTTGATTTCCAAATTGCAAGCTGTCGCGGCTATCGCCCAAACGAAAGCAGCTCACGAACAAGCGGAGTCTGCCAATCGCTTAGCTCGTAGCGCTGGGCAGCTGGCAAAGATCGCGACAGTTGCAGTGCCTTGCACGGTGACTGCCTCTATTCTGTCAATGAATGGGGAGTTCGCCGCTGGGGAAAGTCTTTTCTTTGTCTATTGGTGTGTTGCTGTGCCGATAACAATTGTTCTGTTATCCTGGATCATTTATAGGGATATTCTGGCACTGATCAGGAGGACAGCTACAAAAATAGCTAGCGACAGTGGAAAGGCCGAGTTAGGCTAAGCTAATGCATAACTAAATCAAGGCACAGTCGTGCCCTTACTCAACGACATCCCGGGTGATGACCCACAGCTTTTTCGTAAAGGGACCCTTTGAGACCCAGGTGATATGCATGCCTGACGTCAACCCAATTGCATCTCCCGCTTTAAAGCTATGCTTCTTTCCACTTTCCGTCTCCGTAACATCAACTTCGCCTTCTAAGAGAAGGATCGTTTCGTCTCCAAGAACTCCAGTATAAGGTGTTGTCATGGTCCCTTCATCATCCAGATCTGAACCTGCAATCCCTTTTCCAGATCGCCACACTCCACTCAGCATGGTACCGGTCGATCCTCCGTTGCGAACCAAGTACAACTCGCCAGCCACGAGGTCACCCTCCTTGGGCTCAGTGAAGTTGTAGTCAACCCAGCCCGGACTGTCGCTGATGTTGCCGATCAGAAGATCACTTGGTGGGTTATCAGCTGCCTTGGTGCCATTCCAGATACACCAGTACTTCTTAAAGCAGGGAGCATCGATCTCCCAGTAGACCTCGAGTCCCTTGGGAGAACTGATAATTGATCCAGGACCCACTTGGTATTTAGCCCCAGTGGAAACAACTGTCAAGGTAGCAGACCCGTCGATAATGCACGCAGTCTCATCTCCGAGAGGGGATGAATAGGTGAGATTGTGCGACCCGTCGCTGTTGGCGCCTGGGGACGTGGCACTCGTCCTCCAGAATCCAGAAGAGAGATTGCCAGAAGTCCCGAAGGCTCGAGCAATGGTGATCTCGCCGTGGACTTGTTTGCCAAGTTTTGGCTCTTCCCATTCAAAGTTTGTCCACGTGCTGTTCGGGGAAGCTTGCTTGCCACCGTGAATAACGTGAGTGGTAGGTTGAGCCATGGTGATGGTAAAGTAGATTGATTGGATTAGTGTTTGTTTATTTGCCGATTGATAGTCAGTTAATTCTAGTATCTCGGCTTCAAAGGATGGAAATAATCGCAGCTATTTGTACTCCATCACTGTCACATCTCTGCTTCCATCGCATGTGAAAGCCTGTTGGTGGTTGCAACACCCCGCCTGGCATATCGAAGAGGTCAGGTCCTCAAACTTCAGTCCATGGCAGGCAGCAACTTTGTGATCTTGGGTACCATTTGCCAGTTCTCCGGCTGCCCGTGTGCTATCTTCCATGTGTGGGAACAAAGTTCAAGGCGCTGATGGATTGATTGGGATGTCCTCTCGGCGAGGAGAGCAGAACTTTGATGCTACTCGTCCATTTCCCGATGGTCCTAATCAGTGTCATAGCGCATCTAAAACTGTTTCCTGCAATAATAACCAGGTCTTGTAGATCCTGATACGTTATTTTTCCAAAACTGGAAATTATAATGTTTGACTATCGCGACGTGTAGGCCGTCGGGAACTCACCCAATAGAAACACCAGGAAAACAAATATCCGGATTGCCAGCTTACCAGCCCCGCAACTAACCAACATGCTCAGACTATTCCACTTACAGAATAGGTTGTTAAGATAACTATAACGCCAATCCATGCGATGACCCGAGGTAATATTTATAGTAGGCTTTATCTGGTCTAGAACCTTACGAACAGTTACAAACGTCGTCACGCACCTGTATCTTACACTTTACATTTTACCTCAAAGTCAGAACAAAATCAAAATGCCCATCTATCTAAGCATGCAACGAGTTCGCTTCTCAAGCCCAGATGCTTATGAAAAATTCAAGGTACGTTCTAATGATATTGAAGTTTTCACGAACTGACGGACTTAAGGTCTTATTTGCTGATACTCGCCGTCATCTGATGACCCTTCCAGGGTTCTTGCATCTGACATGGTGGGAGCATCCTGATGATCGAAGTTGGTACAACGAATGTAGCTTCTGGACCAGCCGAGGCGCACTCTATGATTGGCATAAAAACACTTATCATAAATATTGCAAATCGTGGGCAGCTAATGGAGCAATCATGGAGGATATTATCACTAACTTTGAACTTGTTGGTACTCGCCTGATCCGGGTCTGTCCTGTATGCAATAAGGCAGAGGACAAGAAGTACAACTTGGCGGAGGAGCAGGCGGTGTTGCGCGAGACATGCCCTCAGTGTGGCTTTCATTTCCCAGTTCTTGACGAAACACCCTCGAGCTTTGCTGTTTTCAAGGATGTTCCTGGTCTACCCATGAATGATAAAGTGGAGACGAAGACAGATGCTAAGGATAAGCAATGAAGGTTGATTAATCTAGGCTACCTCAATAGAAAGCACATTTAAATCAACGTTGAAGTATCTCTAGATTATCTGAATTAGTGTCAGCATGCCAGGCGTACGGACTGCCCAGTGACCACGGAGAACTTCAGGCTTTAGGTTCACTCTTTTCTCTAGACCCCCGCTTCCTACATAAGTCAGCATAAGATACATTGGAGGCCGTTGATATGTCTGCAATAAGAATGCTCATTCTCGCTCTATTTGTACAGGGGCAATGATCTTAATGTTGTAGATGTATTTGCCGTTTCATCCAACTGCCGCGCTATCGAAGCGTTCACCAACCACAATCAAGACATAGTAACTCACGCGACTAGAATGACGTCAAGGTCAGGCCACTCCCTTAGACTCGGGTTGTGAGCAAAAGATAACAGCGAGTTAACCTTTCAGGACCAACGTCCGAAAGGGAACTAGCAGGAGGGGCATGTACCGACAATCAAGAGATATCAAGCACATGGAGCCAATCAGAATTTATTAATGTTGCCGGACTAGCCAGGGTATACTCCTCAACCTCCAGGTTCTAGACAACTAACACTGATAAAGGATCTGGGGTTGTTGTGACAGTGGCTGAAATGAGGGGTTGATTAAGTTTTGGTCACTATACCGAGAAACCACCGAGACATAATAAATAACAAGTCTGGACTTGGTGAACAGGGTCTACTGGTCGTGGGTAACATGACTTATAGTACGCCATGGTGCGATCAAAAATGCCTTCAACTCAGAACTCATCACATCAACGACCTGCTCAGGGGAGAGCTGCCTCTCGATCTAGATTGGGACGTGCAACCTGCAAAAGAAGGCACGTGAGGTGCAATGAGGCGTATCCAACATGTGGACCTTGCTGTCGGTTAAATCTGACGTGCTACTATCCCAACCGTTTGCAACGAACCACTGGGCCGGCAAAGCAACGAATACTGTTTCCATCTCCAAGCATCTCCGACGCTGCTCTAGAGGGAAGTAGTACTGCATTTCACGCTGACTCATCTTCTTGGTCTGGTAGCAATATATCCACCGATACCGATGTCCTTTGCAATAGTTGGGCCGGGGAACTCGAGTGTTTTGGCAGCTCCAAGCCTTTATTGTCCAACAAAGGGTACTTTACAGATGACTTGTTTCGGTTACCTGGCACGAGGGTGCCGATGGTGCTTGGGTCTACAGACTCAGAGCTCTTCAGTCATTCAGCAACCCTCTGGATGACGCCTCTTCCCAGCCCAGACCCTAGTACGATAACGACACAGAAGGATGAATCCTTCTACCTCAACGGCCTCTCACTCATTCCAGGGAAGCCAAAGGATAATTCTCTCTTCATGGCCTTTGAGAAGATCATGCAACCACCGGGGGCGATGTTAATGGGGGGCATCAAGAAGTGGAGGCACTTGCAGCGATACCTGATTACCCTAGCTTCGCGGAATGAAGCCGTAATGACCGCATTATGGTGCCTAGATACTCTCCTTGAGAGGGATGGTATTGGCGATCCAGTATCATCGGGTCGTCATCAACAAAACTACATCCAGAATTCCTTCAACACGACAACGTACTTGATTCAACAAGACCTGTCTCTAATTCAATCCGGCACTAGCTCGAAGATCGATTATTGGCTAGCTGCTTTGTTCCTTCTGGCGTGGAGTCAGGTTCTCTGTGATCGAGTCGAACAGGACAGCGAGTCTCTGTTTCCGACTAACCTTGCCGATATCATCATCGCATGCTCTCACGACTGGAATTGGTATTCAAGACAGCTTCTATCGTGGTTCAACTCTTTCGATAGTAAAGCTTCTCATCTAGGCGGACCAACTCTATTATCGCCTAAAGCGCTCCATATTGTTTCTCAATATCCTATTCAGATAACGAGTTGCAACTATGAAGAGTTGACACACAGAAGCGAGTCGCCTACTGGTGAGGAAGACATCGAAACAATATCTCAAACCTCGTTGTCGGGCGTTTCTGAACAGGGTGATAGCGAGATTGTCGTCCCTACCAGGAGTCCGTGCGATTTGAAGGAGATGGTTTTACGAGCAATCTTACAACAAGCTGCTGAATGGTACCTTAGAACTCAAGCCTGCTGCCGTCAGATAAGCGCTCTTGACAAACATCACTGCAGTCGGTTTACCCCAGACGCCGAGATGAGAGTTACTCTCGTGGGGAAGCAAATCCAGAGCAAACTTTGGGACTTGTGGGCTCAGTGTCCATCTGTTATATGTCTGTCCACAGCTGAGCTATCGATATCCCTCACCCCCGACCTAGCAACGAGAGTACAAGAAGTCTCGAGTGTGTACCTAGCCAGCTTTTGGATCCTACACGTCTACCTCCACCGTGTATGCTGGTGGCACCTTCCACATACTGAAGCCGTGAAGGATGCAATACAAAGAACATGGGACCACATGAAGAACTCATATGGGGAGCGAGATAGTAGAATTCAACAGAAAACGGTCCACCCCGCTTTGATGTGGCCGGTATACCTATTCGGAGCAGAGTGCGAAGCTGATGAGCAGCGCAATTGGGCTGTTGAACAGCTTAGAGCCTTGGGGAGAGCCAGACCAGTGCTGAAGTCTCAAAACCAGAACCTGGAGACTTTACCCGAGTTTCGTATTAGTCACGGAGCTACGAGGAATGCGAAACGGGCAAGCTTGTTACTTGAGGCGCTTATTCAACAACAAGCTGAGAAGAATTGCAGAGTGAATGACAGAGACCTAGCTATGGATATGTTCAATTGCTATTTCACTATAGTATAATACTAAGCTATTTGCCTTTTCAAATCGCTGTCAAACGCTTCAATTTACGTTTTCTCTACTGCATGCTTGAGGACGGCATCCCTCTCTCACCCCACAAGCAGTCCCTCACCACTCCTGAGATTGTTACTTCCTCCCGGCTGTTCCTCTCACAAGGTGTCACCAAGAGCTTTTTAACAGTGGGCGAGCCAACTGTAAGACATAATATGTTGCCCGTGATGCAGCAGCCCGAAGAGATGAGAAACGTTGGTCTGGAGCAACTTTGCATCACTACAAACGGTATTGCCCGGTACCGCAAACTGAATGCCATGGTTGCAGCGGGCTTAACCAATATCAACCTGAGTCTTGATGGGTTGAATTCGTGACAATACCAGATCATGACGCGCCTCAACCGCTTCTCCGCAGTAAGCAAGTTCATCGACTGTATTCTGGAGATCAACCAGCGCGCAGCATCGACTGGGAGTCCAAGCGTGAAGCTGAGGATAAACTGTGTCGTGAAGTGTTTCAATCAATTCCCTATCAGTCTCATACTGTAGAATCATCTATATATATATATATTGCTAAAGTGTAAGTCCCCAAAACATGCTTGGTTTGGTATGTAGAATGTCGGTCATGTTAAGCCCATCATGCCCATCATGGTCTGCACTCAAGTTTCAGTGCTCTGACCTACACGACCCACATTAGGCCGCAGGCGAACAAACCAGGCTAAGAGCAAGACATTATCAAAGCGCGTTGTTGTGCAGGTCAAAGCGCGTCGTCATACGTGTCGTCATGCGGGGCAGATCGTAAGTTACCCTACCAGGTAAAATACAAGTTATCTTACTACAGCCCTGGATATCTGAACGCGACAGATGCAGCCATGTGGGAACTGATACGACCTCCTGTCCTGAGATTCATTGTAGCAGCACATGAGCGTAGAGATGCATGTGGTAGTTATAATTGCGCGGTACAGCAAGGAACCTGAGCGTCAACTTTATCACACACTATACTTACATTGTAAGAGAAGTGCTACCATTAGACTACGTACAGCTGCAGCCACGGCAAGGTTCGATGAGAGCTTAAGTATCAGTGGTCTTTATGATCCTGTCCGTCGCAACCTGTCGCTACACCTGGGTTTATAAGGAGATAGCCATTGAGACCTTGTCCCACATGTGGAAGATTGACCGCTAGATCGCCAGCAAGTTTGTTTGTTGTTACTAGTGCTGACTGTCGATCTTGTTTGTCTAAGACAACGGACAGCTTGAGCTCTCTATGTACATTAAACATGCTGCAATGTTGATTGGATGGTTTACGTCATGTTCCATTTTACAAAACCCAACCCCCATGCGGAAACCTTGCCAAGATTCTTGAAACGATTTTACAGGTTGTTAAATACGGCCTCTGAAAACATAACTATGAAGTGGCAGCTGGATAACCCACGAACGTCAGTAATCGTCAATGATCTTCCAAAGCTGAAAGCTGAATTGACTCCGGCTGATCCAATAGCATGCGATAAAGCCAACTAGTCGGGACAAGGTTTTTACAGTAGATACTGCTTGCCCAAAGGTGAACCCACTTAATAAAATAAATACTTTTTATCCCACAGATCGAAAGTAGTGAGGTTTTCATAAGCCTATGTAGACTATTTATGTTAATTAGAGTTAATAAATATATAAAAGTACCTTAGAACAAAAAACGACGTATATTTAATAGTAAATTATATGTCCTTGTTAGTGTAGAAGATATTGTCCTTGAACCTTACCGTGTCTTTACATCAGGAGTAGGGATACACATCTGTAATAGTTGTTTTAATTGGTTCCTTGAAATCTTAATATCTCAGCTATAGCTGTATTATGACGTGTCGAGTTGTTCTCTAGTCATCCCGTCTGAACCTTGCAGGTATCAATGTAGATCTTACAATAGGTTAATTAGTATATATATCTGTAGTCTTTTCTCTATTATCCTACCATACTCATCCGCCTACATTACTACCAACGTTTGTACCACTGTATCAATTTGCCGTCTTTGAGAACTACACAAAAACTTCTTTCAAATAACCTATCAAGGTACGCTATCTATCCTGCAGCACTAGTCAGAAAATGTTGCCTTCTGACTTTTCCATTTAGATGCCTTCTGCCGAGGGATTTCTCAAGTCTGTTGCCGGCGGTACCTAATTCACGTCGACATTTGTCATCGATGATATCATGTATCACTTCAGTGGCAACATGTACCCAGCTGTGCAGGACTTCACAATCAGTGAAGCGGTCTTAGAGTACGAAGGCATTCAACAATTATCTACCTGTCGAGAATTTGATGGCAAGGTTGGCACACAGGAAGTCACTTTCAACCTCTCTAACGGCGCTAAAATCAACGGCCGGCTCGACATGCCTCTTAACCCAGCAAGCCGAGTTAGTGGTACTGGTTTCTGGGCACAAATCTGAGTTTGGGACTTTGAAGTGGAAGTTGCAAGGTAAGGCGTTGCACTATACAGCTAACCGGTTCCCTACGTATATGCAAGAGGATTTTGTTTATATAAGATGGATGGATTCGGGGTGGTTATGACGATGTACCCGATACTAAATGGAGAAATTCTCAGTGGTATGAAAATCAATAGTAGCTTCAGGCTATTTGAGAACGATTGATTGAGATTTACGCTACTCTGAAATCATGTAACATATCAGTCCTTATCTACTACAAAGTGGAAGGTCTAAATGGCTTTCACAGTAATGTGCAGTGGAGATTTAGGAAATGGCTACAAGGGGAAACGTGGACTCCGGTAGAGTGAGCTGTACATAGAGCATTGCTACAATCGATTCTTGTAGACGCAACAGTCTTTTCTTCTCGCTAACCATTATATCGATTCGCAACTCCTTAGATAGAACCATAAATGTCCATCAGGTACTTCATCGCAATGGCCGCAGAAACGCCCTTCTTGGCCCTTTTAACTAGTCATAGATCAGTAAGTGCTAGTGCATAGGCAGCTGCAGCCAAGTACTTGCCAGACTCAGCTTCACGCTCTTGCTCGGTCATCTTCCCCCAGCGGTCACGCCAGGCTCTCTCGATATCTTCCATGCTCATCAATTGATAGCCAGTCTTATTACCTTCAATTTACTCCTCTGCCGTAATATAAGCATCGGAAGGGGCTGATCGGACCTAGTTCTTGGGCTCAATCTGCTTTTTTATGGATGTCTCGGATTGCATCTTCTGGTTCAATATCGCCAGGTTGTCATCTGTGAGCTTTGTCGGGACAACGTGGATCTCGTTCTTGAAACGAGAAGGTTGATGATGTCGTGACGCTTCGGGTTCGCTTGCCGCCTTGCGCTCAGCCTGCTCGGATGGCATATCGGCAGTTGTCGAAAGCGCATCGAGGCTATTAAGCATGCCGCATAGCGTCGATTGTTTCATGGTGTTGGAGTCTCGATAGGGATAGGCTGCTAAGATAAAGTAACCCAAGTATCAGTCTAAAGTTGCTGAATTATTTCGTCTCTTATAGTTCAAACACATAAAGACTAAATGAAAACCCTCATTGTTTCTAGCACTTACCCAATCAAGATTGTTAAGACTGCACTGAATATTCTAAAACTTTAAATAGATTAGCCCTCCTGTTTGTAAAAAAAAACGCAGCCTGGTACTTTACCTTTATATTTTTCACTTTTGAAACGCCACACAATACATGGCTCATACGGGTGGATGATCTTACCATCAGCCAATCACTGACATTGACGTTGCATGTCATCAACTGCGGGAGGCCGACCAGATCGCGCTCACTCGGAATAATACCAGCCAAAGGTTTCCATCAACAAAGTTGCACTTTTGGAGGGGTCCAAACCCAATAATTGCATAAACCCCTTTCTGTTACTATGATATGAGGTTTAGGTTGAGCTATAAACTGTCTTGCTTACTTGCTTCTGATCTGCCTTTCTTCTTCCCACCTATACAGCCGGCTTTATTGCAACTACCATCTTTCCGAAACCTCCTTGACGTCATCTGTGCCACTGGTACATTTCGCGTCCGGGCCACTCCTCTGGCCTAGCTTGACACAAAACTGAATGGAGGTCTACACCTGCAGCCATGGCCCAGTCCATATTATTAAGCTGCAGTATGCTGCTTGCGATGCCGCGAGTAATCCGCCAACAAATCTATGAATTATGCATTCCACGCGACGTTCAGCTTAACGTTGGTCAGGGTCTGTGCTACATGATCCGTGGAGAAAGTGACGGATCTCAGTACGAGCAAAAGACCCATGGCACTGAAGATATTGCTGTTCTCGAAGACGCAGGGGATATCTTGAGAGGAATTACGTTGTCGCAATTTAAGGGAGTCGATTCATTCGCGTTGTTATTCAATTTATAAAACTTAGCTTGCGTCATCTGCCGGAAAGAATACCGTGATAACTTGAAACATTTACAGGCCTGTCCTACAACTTTAATTCGGGTATGACCTAAGGGGAAAGAATCCTTCAGGCATGGGGTCAACATGCCACAGATTTACAGACGTTCCATCAAACGATCTTGACCATTCATTCTTCAGACTTTCAGGTAGGTCCCAATGCAAAGCATCATCTTGAAGTCTCATCCGCACCAGATGCCGTTTCTCGCCTGCTCGATCACCATCCTTGAAGCTGTCGCGTCTGTGCAATATGAAGAGGTTGTTGATGAAATGGATGTCACCTGGTTGAGTTTTGATTTCCGACTGTAGTTGCCTGGCAGCATGCTCGATATCGTCCAGTGCTTGGTATTGCTGCTTAGATACGGGCGGAAGATTAGGAGCACGTGGGTGGATTGCACTCCCAATAAGGGGGATGCGTCCAAAATTCACGATAAATCTCTTCTCATGATAGAAGAAGATAGGTCTGAGGCATGGATTCTGGCTTCAAGACTTTAGTCAGAGTTGACGAAGCGAGTGACGCCCAGAAACAAGTATTAGAGTTGACCTCACCTTGAAAACATCCAATTCGGCTCAGAAAGAAGTCGTATTGACTTGCGGCTCAGACTGTTGTAAACAGCATAGCCCGACGCAATAACACACCGCCCTCCGGAGATAGCGGAGCTTCTTGTTAACCAGCTGATAATATCCCCTGCCTCCTCGTTGTGAAATGTCTAGGAGCTTGTTATCAATGGCCAAGTAATCAAATGGGGACAGTCTCAGACATACGATTTCTGATGAAGAGTGTCGATGATGCTTGTTGGCGAGTTCAGAGGAGTTATCTGCTACAATATGGACTAAACCAATGGATTAGATACCAATGTCCATCGAAATCAAATCCAGTACTAACCAAGCATATTGCCTTTTTCATCTTGTTGCCCGCAGCGATTGGCGATATATGACTGGATACCGAGGTAGATCATCGTCAAATCTACGCTCGAGTGGTTTCCTGGATCTAGTCCCCGGATTAATCCAAAGCCCTTCCCCTGGTAGATGTCGAGCCGAATATCGTCCAGCTTCTTTCCTAACATTGGAAGTGGGAAGTTTTCGCGACAGATCAAGTCTCCGTCTAAACCAAGAGCTAAGAAAAGTCAGCAACTACCAACTCTGTGATCATTGAATATCATACATTTGAAGTGACAAAGGGCGTCATTCACTTCTTGGATTTCTAGGCCGCTAAGCCGGTAGATGTACGCGGCTTCGTTCGCAAACTGGGAACCGTCCCATGTTCCCGGGAGATTGATTGAAAACGGAAAGTCTCGAAAGTTGGTTTGTAAATCCATAGTTGGAGATATGTTAAAAATTGTTTGATAGTTATCACAGTAACTAATGTAGCCAAATTAGATGAAGAGGACAGGCGTGGGATTTATATCCCGACAGGAACCTCAGGCAGAAGAAGGCTATCCTGGGTGCTGTGGACAACTGGACAGTGACGTATGTGTCTCGGAACTGCATTATTGATTTAAGCAGAGATGACAGCAAAATGCCCTGCTCGTCTCCGAGTATGATCGTATGACTTGATCAGTTCTTGCAGGATTCCAATAGGATCATTCGTTGCTTGAGACCTGAGCATCATCGCACAGGGCTCGACATGGTGATAATGACGAATGAGCCTCATTTCAGCCGCTTGCATCAGACCTCGACTACCCTGTCCAGGACAGGGGGAGTAAATAGCAGCAAACGAGATCAGAGAAAAGAGGCAACAACCAGCTGTACACTATCTTATATACACCTAGAATGTTACTATAGCGTCTGGAATAGAAACGCAGCCCTTCCAGTAGGATGATTCATTATTCATCGTAAGTCTAACATCATGCTACAGCTAGACTTCTACCAAATACTGGATACATATCTCTTGGCAGTGGTATTTGCGTTACACAGCCTTTGTCTTCCCTGCTCATTGCTGAACAGGTAGAGCCAAACAAGAAGGAGAGCCAATACATACCCCGCGATTCCGGCGTCGCTCCGGGTACACAGGGACATAATTTAACTGGCTCCGGGGACCGGACTACGTCTTACCCGCATCACAAATGATAAGGAGTCCAGCCTTTCTATGATGCTCGCTCTTTCATAAACTAGCCAATAGAAAACAAAGCACTAACTAAGACACAATTGCGGAATGATCCTTCTGGTCCATTGCGATCAGAGGGCGCTCAATCTCCCAACAGTGGTCAGGTCATACTACGTTATACCAAGGCATTTATGCTGGTTGTTCTTGATGTGAAGATGCTAACTAACCATTATTATTCCATGCCCTTGCATTAGACTAATCATCTTCCAACTCTTGGATCTACTGCGCTGTGTGTTGCAATTTCCATCAGGTTACAGACGGGCATAGATCACGTGTAACAGGCGCCTCTCGAACCTATCACATGGTATCCCGCAGCAACAGCAACAGTTTCGAGCAGAGTGGTCTCAAGAAAGCGATGACGAATATTTTACTCATCACTGGGACTGATTTTCTTCCGTTCTGCTAGATTTCGGGGAAGACTGGCAAATGTTAGACATTAACAATAGTAAACACATTCTAAGTTATTTCTTATCCAAATATTATACACAAGACGGGAAGGGTCAAGATAGTACGAGTATACGGCAGTGATCATTAGCAAATAATGACGTTCATGCAAAGATATTACATTATGTATCACTAGTATTGATTCGGGTCAGATTCGAGTCCTCCGACGCTCTCCAATAGATTGTCTGGGTACAATATCTTGCACGGTACTGACAAGAGCAGTAAGCATATATATGTCAATTATGTAGAACAAGCAACATACAGTGGCAGGTTTGTTCATAAAGCCCGCGTGGACTGTTGATGGGCGAGTGCGCTATACCGGCAACTCCAACATGGTTCGCAGGCGACGATCGGACACTCATGGGGCAATTGATCTTGTTCCTAGTCAAGTTTGCGACATCATTCATACAGTCGTATTACATGCATTATTTCGAGAGTGTTGTGTACTTGGAATCTAGTCCATTATATCAGCAATGCATCTCATACATCAAGATTGATTACATACCGTGATATACTCTTCAGCCACGCGATATCCTCGTTATAAGTTCACTAAGTATCTCCTCCTTAAGGATATCCACAAACTCATCATCATCCTTCCCTCTTGTAACAAAGTCTATCTTCTCTTCGTGTTCGCGGAGGGTATCTTCTATCTCGCTTATTATGACGCTCGCTTCGTTGTCGGCATTATCTTGGGTATATCGTAATCCTGCGAGTTCAGTGTCCATATCGACAACTCTCTTCTCGCATTGCGTGAGCTGTGTTTGCAGCTTTGCTACTTCGGTTTCTCCGTCCTGAACCTTCTTTTCGCATTGGGTGAGTTGTGTTTGGAGCTTGTTAATCTCAGTCTCCCGATCCATTGCCTTCTTCTCGCATATCACAAGCTGGGCCTGTAACTTGGCGACCTCGGCTTGCAGCACTTGGACATGCCGTGACTGGTCGTCGGGGGTATTGGGTCGTGTACGATCATGGACCGTAGCCTCGAGTTCTAAGAGCTTGTCCCAGATTGTGGCGTTACTTGGGACTAGCTCCCGGCTTCGTTTGCCGGTCGAGTCTTGGCTTCGTTTGCGTTTGTGGGAGGAAGTTGGGGGATCGAAGGTTGATGATTCGTTATACAAGGGTGCATCCGCTTGGCCGACCGTGGCTTTATTGTAAGAAGGTGGTGGTGGCTTCGCGAGGGTTGTGACCTTTGCACCGCGACCTGAGAACCATCGAGATATGTCATAATCGGGACCGGAGCATGGACTGAGCTCCTGTACGTTGGCGGAGCTGAGCAACTCCAGCTGATCCTGAGACACCGCGTCGTCGGGGATATAGACGCGTAGAGAGGTCGTTTCCACCAACTCATACAGCGAGTCAAGTATGACTCCCGAGCGCAATCGGGCAGCCGTCACTGGCTCGCTTATAAAGCTTGGGATGAGGATAGTGATCGCGTCCTTGAGCTCGAAGTTAAGACATGTCGCAGAGCTTAGGACATGTTTGATGGCATCGGGGGTATCTTGGTCAACGGAGTGTATGAGGGAGGTGATAGATTGAGGGTTTATTTGAATGTAGATGGCTGAAGTCTTGGTGTGTTGCTTATAACTAATGGGAATCTGTATTTCGAAGAGCGCTGACGTCGTATCAAGGTGTAATGTGAATCGAATCGAAGAATTCTTTGGATCAGGCTCAGAAAGACACCGCGGCGTACCGTTATGTTGCCACGCAAGCACCGCCTTCACTGCATCTAATTGAACCGACGCCATCGCGCTACCAATAAATTTAGTATACCAACACCAGTACACGTACCTATTCTATAACGCCAATCCCTTTCCCACAAGCAACCCTAGAAGAAAAACCAGTTTCGCTGACAGGCGACCCGTGACCTCCAGATAGACTGCGAGGCCATGCCCAGACTCCAGATAGACTGCGAGTCGGAGCGCGTGTCCCTTCTGCACCCCGGTTATTCCACGGAAGGAGGCGCGCGCGCTCGTTCGGTGGGTATAGGCCGGAATTTTATGACGGTGCAGCAGCGATGTACGGGCTTCTTTTTCGGGAAGCGTGTGGTGAGGGGGGGCGGTTGTTGTGGTTTGTTGGGTTGTTTGCGGTCGGCGACATCGTGAGGATGTAGGAGGAGAAATTGATGAGGTTGGGTGGAGTTGGGCATGGTACGTGATGAAACTGATTACGCGATGACTAACAGATATTGTGGCTAGCCATAGATGTACTAGCGTCTGGTCTTGTCGCTTGACCAACCACTGCTCAACATGATGCTGCGAGAATAGAATCGAGCCTATGCCGCATTGGGAAGATCAATTAAACTCACACTAAGCCAGGAGATAAGATAAGCCGGATTACACTTGTCCTGGAATCTTACTTTGAGAGAGGCATAAGTACTTGTACTTTGAATTTTCTCATCAGCCTTGACGGAAAGGTGCACATATAGCTGCTAATTAGACCCACTAACCGAGGTCTATCGAATCGATTACTACCAACGTACTACCCTGACCTGGCCAGGAATCTCATTCACCTTCTCATACCAGGTCCGCAGCACGATTCTTGCTTCTCTACTCCCGCTAAAAGTAAAGGTAAAGTTAAAGATGCGAAACAAAGGGTCGGTCTCATCCTCTTGCATCGCAGACTCATTGCCCAAGTACTGCAAAGCTGCTTCTCTCTCTCTATCCATAATTGCCTCAGCAACACTTGCGGATATAAGACTATCCCACCCACCGTCCAATCGCGGGTGACGCAGCAGGCTCACGGCGCGCTGACGAGTTGCCAGCTCAGTACCACTGTGAGCAACAAGAAAGAGTTGTGAAGTGTAAGATACACCACGGGTCTTTGCAGGATCTAGATCGATGATTTGCTCGGAAAGGTCGACTATAGATGTGAACAGGGCAGGAAGACCCTGCTGACGCTTCACCAAATCATGCTCGTCAGGGTCTTGGATGAAAAGAATGCGGTTGGTAGTGTGGGATAATCGCACAGGGAGAATAGTATGTGCTTCCCACTTTGGACCGCCCGTTGCGCTCATCTCTTGTTGGAAAATCTCGATCGCTTTGCTAATCTCTTTGAAGCATCGTGTATGTGGCTCTTGTCGTGCTGCTAACATCGAGAGCCCATCCAATCCAGATTTCCCGGTATGAAGATCCAAGAGATGCTTGGCATTTTCTTGCGAGAACAGAATTAGTCCACTGCACAGGGACTCGGCAGCGCGATGGGCTTGGCGAATGTGTTCTGGTGTCAGAATGGTCGAAGGTGATGGAGCTGTATAGAATCGCCATGTATTGAGTGTCTTGTTCTGGGATAGTAAAGTTTGACTATCAGCAATCCCGCCGTGATCAAGCGCATTTGCATGGAGCTTGAGATTCATGAGGATGGATTGGACAGAGGCAATTGATATCGGAACCGATGAAATCCAGCTCTCGGGCTGCGGCGAAGTGTTTGAATCTTTGGTGCCGTAAATCTGAAGCTCCTGGAGGAGGTTGCATCCAGCCTGAAGATGTATCCTTGTCTGATAGTGAAGCCCTTTGATGGTACATACATGCGTGAAAATAGCACTAATAACAAGCGCCCTCCACTGATCCGTATGTCTCGGCGACCGCGACTCTGTCAGGCAGCGAATCGATGAATTGAATTGTTTCAGTGCAAACACGCTCCGTGACCCGCGGCCATTTTCTGCAAAGTCCTCGTGTGCAGAGCCCAGGCTGACTACGGCGTGCCAAATGGCTGCATCCAGTAGACAGACTCGTGGCACCTCGGCCAGCCAGAAGTCGGAGTAGAAAGCGCCGGCTAGCGAAGGGGCTGTAACCTCGAGGAAGTAACGATAGCTACGTACCTCGTCAAGGCTTTGCCGTGGTAAAATGAGCTTGAGATCGGCGGTAGCGTTAGGGCGGTGGTAGGGTTGTAGAGAAAATGATTGGCTGGGTGTTGATGATGAAGTAGAAGTGTAGCCATCGCATTTCCGGCCAGTGGAAGTACAACGTGTACATGCGGGCTTAGCCTCATCGCAACGCACTTTTCGGGTCCTGGTAGAGTCATTAGGTTAATTCTGGTGTGATTCAACATCATGTTCGTTAGAGACTCACCTGCAAGTTTGGCATCCTGTTTTGGCCTTGGTGTGATATCTTCGTTTTGGTCGACTGGCACCAGGAGCTGCCACAAATTCAATACTGACCATAACTGGGATATTCAAAAGAAATGCTTCCTATTTTCTTATAAAGTCTATGAGTCACTTCTTGTTTTGTTGCAATTGTTTTTCAGCTGGAGGTGGAAGAAAACAACGCTTACCCTGGGGCTGAGACTGAGACTGAGCATGTAGCCCCACTCCTCTACCATGCTGATGGATCCATGGGTAGCTTAGCGTGAGACTAGACCGTTTGCAGAAGCAATCGAGCGAGCCGGCCAATCATAAAACATCCAAGAACCAAGCAGACGTTGATTGGCTCCCTTTTCCATCTAAGGATAATCTCGGCTTACACGGTGGTTTGCCTGTGAGGCTGACTGTTATTACACTGAGCGAGCCGACCAATCACAAGACTGGCTAAATACGACATTATAAGTATTGGGCAGATATGTATTCTGTAGTCTCAATATAACTTCATCCCCATGCTTTTACTTGATCTTCTCCATATATTCCCATGTATAAAGTTAACAATGTCGCCCTCTTTCTGTCATCTCGTTCTTATCATTTTACATTCAATATCACACTGCAGTCTCAATCATGCATTACCTTTCCCTCCTTCTTCCCCTGGGGCTAGCGTTGCTACCACAGGAAGCCCATGCGCAACAACCCGTATGTCCTCTCCTGGGCCCTGTTTTCCCACCTGTCCAGCACTTGGGAAAGTCCAGCGCTCTATCAAACGCCATTGCCCATCTCGACAAAACCTTCAAGGAGCTCGACCGCAATGGTACCTTCCAAGAGCTCAACACCACTCTCTACGTCCAAGCCTTCTCCGCTTCCGACACGCTCTTCCAGCATGGTTACGTTCCTTCAGCCATGAAGAGCTTCCTAACCTCTGGAAAGCTTAACGAAGATACTGTTTTCCGCATCGGTAGTGTCTCAAAGCTTCTTACCGTTTATACCCTACTCGCTGAGGTGGGTATGGACCACATGAACGATCCCGTGACAAAGTGGATTCCTGAGCTTGCGCGTGCAGCCAACAAGGGCAAGGGTGATCCGACTCGTCAAGTCCAGTGGAACGAGGTCACCATCGGACAGCTTTGTGGGCATATGTCAGGTGTCAGTCGCAACTGTAAGTACTGCTCGGAGTGATATTGATCTCAGCTCCCCTAACCATTATATATAGTCGGATTCTTTGATCTGGACTCCCTGATTGGATCCCCCAAGAATGATCCTGAAAAGTATGGTTTCCCCATTCTTACCAAGAATGAGCAACGGAAGTGCGATATTGCCGATCCGGAGCTAGGAGTCTGTTCCCGTAAAGGTTAGTTGGTAAATACAAACTTCAAGGAATGTACTAATACCTTTCTGCAGAGTTCTTCAACGGCATTACATCCAAGAACCACTTCCCCATTACATCTAGTGGAAACACTCCCGTGTACTCGAACCATGCCTACCAAATCCTCGCCTATGCACTCAAAGGAATGACCGGAAAGACTTTCGAAAAGTCTCTTCAATCCTCACTACTCAAACCCCTCTCTATGAAACGCACAAGTCTGGAGGCCCCGAAGGGCAAGACCAACGCCATTATCCCTGAGAATGAGCTGCTATCAGGGTGGAACGTTACTTGGGGTGATGGTAGTCCGTAAGTCTCCATTCTGCTCTTTACCCTCGGCCCCAATACTGAATCTCAATAGCTACGGTGGTATGTTTTCTACAACTGCAGATCTCACGCGCCTCGGCCAATCTATTCTGAAGTCTTCTATCCTTGACCCCTCTACGACTCGGGCATGGATGAAGCCTATCACCCATACCGCAGATCTCCACATGTCGGTCGGTATGCCTTGGGAAATTCGTCGTACTCTCGTCCCACTCGGCAGCGGCACAAGAGTTGTCGACTTGTACACGAAGAATGGCGCGTATGGACTTTACACTGCCATCGTCGTCATTTCGCCGGACCACGGAATTGGCTACGTCGCTCTTTTTGCAGGGCCTAGTCGCGACGTCATGTTGAGCTACATTCCTGATCTACTCGCGAAGACCCTGTTACCAGCTGCTGAGGAGGTGGCGCGCGAGGCTGCCACCGCGCAATTCACGGGCACATTCCAGGGTCCTGAAACCAAGGTAACCCTCGAGATGGACGATACGCTCGTGGTGCAGAATTGGACCCGTGGAGATGTTGACGTCCTTGCTACCTTGGCTGCCACGTGGTGGCCGGGGCTGGAAGTAACCCCCATCCTGAGGTTATACCCGATGGTGGAAGGGAATGGGAGAATCTCTTTCAGAGGCACCTATGATGCTAAGGGGTTGAATGTATCTGAACCTGAACCTGATACTGAGGTCAACGTAGCATACATGACTACCGGTCCCTTCAGTGGTGGGTGCTTATCGTGGGGAGGAGTGGACTCGTTGACCTATGGGAACGTTGGGGTTGATGACTTTGAGTTCAAGCTTGATCACACCGGTAAAGCAACGGAACTTATAGTAAGGGTTGCACGAGAAACACTTAAGAGGATCAATTAAGTCTTTCTCAGTTTGAGTAGAGTTAGAGATATCTAGACTGGTATCTCGACGGTGGCTATCTGCTAAACAGGTATTAAATAGGATTTACATATCGTTCTGTTAAACAATCAATGAATGATAAAGCTGATTCTCTTTCCCCCGACAACACGTGCAGCTGGCACTCTATGCAATAGCAGAATCTGCTTCTATCAAGTCCTCTCAATGAACATCTACAGACAATATTAAGGTAGTTTGTCAGCAAATGCAACACCCTGACCACAGGGCGTCAGGAAAAATTATCGTTAAAAGCATAAGAGAAGAAATAACTTCGTTACCTTGTGCCAACTCTAACTACCGTATTAACTCAAGAAAT
>JABKKP010000358.1:0-14938 GCA_013624355.1 Fusarium caatingaense
ATATTAGATCTTGTCTGCCCCCACGGGGTAATCGTCAGGTCAAGACATCGTCAAAAGCACTCTTGCGCTCTGCTTGAAACTGCATACCGTATGTCCTCGACAGTTCTTCAAACTCAACGGGTTCGTGGTGATTAGAATGTGTGAAACTCTGAAGACTTGGGAATAGCCCCTGCTGCTTCGCTTCACCCAGCTTTTCCATGGACGCAAATACATTCGGGGTAATTTCGATCTCCTCATTGTTAAACTCGTCAGTCACAAAAAAGGTAGATATGTCCAGCGTCACCGATTGGACAGTAGGTGGTAACAAGTCAACAAGATGCGTCTCCGGAAGCCATGTGCGTTGATCAAGAAAGCCTATGACGACTGTCTCAAGACGGGTGAAATCTCTGAGTGAGCCACTGGCTTTGCAAAACCAGCATCGCCACAGGATTCTGAGATGACGAAGGGTGTTTCGACAGGGGAAGAGCATAATCGATATGTCTTCTACCTCGGTGGGATCGGGGTTATAGTCCGAGTCATACCGTGCAGTAGTAAGAGCCAACGATTCAAGTTGGGGACATTGCGGCAGAAACCCGTCCAGCAACTCTGAACCTTCCCATAACTCATCGACATCGATGAGCTCGAGACACTTCAGATTCCTAAGCAGTCCACACTCGACTCCGAGCCAACAGAATCTCATGGTAAGAACCTCCAGCTTGGGAGCTTCTTCGATAAAGTCCAATACATGACCATGATCATTATGCAAGTTTTCGAGGATAATATGCTGCAGGGCCTCCATCTTGATTCGCCGCTGTTCTCGGGGAAACGACGGGCAATTTCCCAAATTGAGATGGAATACTTGCAGATTTTGTGTCATGTCCAGGAAGTTTTCCATATAGAAAGGTTCGTTCGCGATGCTCGCTCTATGAGGTGTTGGACGGAAATGTAAACGACGGACGAACAAGCGGCGAGGTCCTGACGACCATAGATTATCCATCAACAGATGCATTCTTCTACCGAGCCAGCCTGAGATGTCTATGTCGTAGTATAGAAAGATTTTTGCGACGTTGCAGAGAACTCGACATGTTTGGACTAGGTTGAGGATGCTGGCTTGACGGTCATGTTCCGCCAGTAACATGCAGATTTTCTGAAGGATTTCGATGGGGAGTTCGAGGAAAGGGGACTTGGACATATCGGTGTCTTCAGAGCAGGCCGGATATCTACACGAGACAAGATTATGTTGGGATGATGCCTCCATTTGGTATTGTTGGCAAGGCTGGAGGAAGAGAAAGATTGAAGAAAGAAAAGCTGTGGGGGAATAGCTGAAGGAAGAGAAGAATTGAACAAAGAGGAGCTATGGGAGGGAATAGTTGAAGGAAGAGAACTCCTTTATATGACCCAAGCTAGCTCAAGGTTTGGAGGAGTCATTTTGTAAGCTTTCTGTTACGCACTGAGAGAGTTCATCGCAGGTCATGCTACCTCGAAGTCTATATTCAATGGTGTCTTTGGGCATTTGTATAAGTTTGATCTACGCATGGAAGTAAAGTTCGAAACAATCACTAGGATTGTGTTTATTTGTAGGTGGATTAATGAACACAGTTAAGAAGAAGCTTTATATTCTGCAACAGTAAAAACTATGTTAAACTTTACTACGGAGGTGTGGTAGGAGGTCGGTCAAGACCGTTCAAAGAAACAGCGTGGCCAGAGAGCTAGCCATCTTCTATGAGAAATGCTACTAGATAGAGAACGAGAGCGAGTACAATGGAACGAGCTGGCACATAATAAGACGATAGAAGCGCCCGTGACAGAATCCAAGAATGCTGTATAAAGTTCAAGCGCGAGCCTATCGCACCAAACGGAACTCCGAAATTCTGAAACATTGGAAAACGGATCATACCACCTACCCTCAGGAACAAGCATTAATGGCGAGGCTTCGTCAGGGGCTTTATTCTTCTTATCGCTCCGAGACTTACTCCTAGTCTTCTTCATCCCTTTATTAAGACTTGTGAAGATGTTGGTAACCATGTTGGGCCCAAGGAGCGCAAAGTCGCTCACAATTGAGCTTCGAACCAAAGAAAGAAAAAAGAAAAGGGCGTGCCGATATAAGGAGTCATGGAAAGCCATAGCCGCCTTCTTTGATAGGACAATGCACTTTACGTAGACTTTCTTGTTCGTCTGCTCCATGAAGGCTCGATGACCCTCGATCACTGTAGCATGGTTTTCATTTTCAGCGCCAATGAGAGCATTGTACGGGTCGTTAATAGATGGGTTGTTGTCCTGTCTTTATCAGCTGCAGCCCTCGGTACTCTCAGTTGCGTCACTGCCGACAGCCGACGCGCTGCTACGTCGGCTTCTTCTAATCAAGATGCAAGTATGTAAATGTGTTCTATAGTATCATGTAGGCAGCAGAAGGTATCCTCTAAGCCTTAGGCTACTAAGATAAAGAAGTCTAAATAATAGCCTAATCCGGTCTAAGATAACTAAATTATTTCGTCCCTTGTGCTATAGGCGGCTAGTTCCTCTGACACGAATAGGTAGATCTCACTCAGTTTATTCCTAGTCATCATGAGGCGCTCAATCTCAGTAGGAGAAGGCGACTTTGGGCTACAAGGAACTCGGTTCGTCGAAGAACCCACTGAACGGGGGAGACCACAGCCTCATGGGAGATGGAAGGTCTTTCGGTAAGGAAATGCAGCTCTGCGAGGTCCTTCAGAAGAGCCGTTCCGTTGGCGGTTTTGTCCTCCTTGTCATCCAGGGACTTGGAAAGCAAGAGGATTCCACAGCATTCTCCCTCGTGTTTGCGTTCGAATTGCTTCGCCTTGCCCAAATGTCGTTCCGTGAATCAGAGTCACAGGTCAGCAGGTTCATGATCGTAACACTGAAACATCAAACCCGGACAACTGTGGTTTGAAGACGTCTTGTAAGTGATGAGAAGGATGACTGTGTTGGTAGTTGTGATATTGATAAAGAGGAACAGATAGGAAGAAAACAAGCAAGGGAAGCTGTTTTATACATACTCGAATGAGAGGTTCGTATCAAGGCAGGGCAGGACAACGGCTATGTGTACGCAAATGTCATGATGCTTTAACGAAAGTGTAAATTCATCAAGTGGAGCTCGTATAATGGTTGTATCATGGTTCTATCGTAGCAGAGCAAATAATGTTTCAGCTATAATTCATTAGTAATTTGTTGAGACGTCTAAGCTGCCGTTTTGCCGAACTGAGCCTGGACAAATACGATTTCGATACTGGAAGGAAGATAAGCAGATAGACTATACTGGAACAGGTGAATCAGATAACATGATCCATTTTAGCATTTGCGAACACGAACACGACATGTATATCTAAACTACATAAAGTCTTCTTGAGATATCCATCAGTCCTGTAACCATCAAAATAAATCTCACTCAAAATGGAAGCAGCCCGAAAGTTCATTGATTCCGAGGCCTTGACCGACGTCAAACCCGCCGGTCAAGGCCTCGAATGTCTGGTCTTCAAAGCCCAATCTCCAACATACAACAACGTCGTTCTCAAGATCCCACGAGTCAAAGTCTATCATAACGCCAATGACTTTTCCGTCGAGGCAAAAGGCCTCATACAGCAAGAACTACACATTTATGAACTTCTACAAGATGGACATGTGCCTGTTCCCAAGGCCTACAAATATCTTGAGCAAGAGGGATATCCGGCTATGTTGTGTGAGTATGTGAGTGACGATGGCACGAGGGTTACGGAAGAGGAGATGGGACGTGTGGCTGCATTGATACATGCTACCAAGGGAGATGGTTTGGGGAGGATGGTTGCGATGGAGACGGGGGATGTGTTTTCCACAATGGAGCAAAGGATGAAAAGGCGCTTTGGCGTGTTGGCGAGGTCGGTTCCTGAAGCTTCAGGTTGGATACATGACTGGAATCATATCCATGATATCCTCGGAGGACTCAAGCGTTTCCCATCAAGTCTCCTTCACATGGACTTTCGCGATGTCAACCTCCGGCACAATGAAGGTCGTATCAGCGCTGTCATTGACTGGACAAACGCACTCATTGGTCCAGCAGCTATCGACATATATCGCACACTAGAGTTCAGTCAGCTTGGAGATGGCTTCATCAAGGGTTATACTGAGACTGTAAATTTTCCTCAAGTTACGGCACGGGAAGAATGTCTTCTTAGATTGGACGCTGCGCTTGTGCTGGCGTTGGTCTTTAAGGTTGAAGCTCCGGATGCCGTGAGGGGGGAAGCTGCTGTGGCGAGAGTAAAAGAGCTTGCGCAACGTCTTCAGGCTGGAGTGTGACACTGGCAGAGAGCGAGCTGGGAACATCAGATGAATGTTCATTGGAGGTGGACTCCAGAGAATTAGGGCTATAAGATTAGGGTTCTACCGAACGAGAAACGTTGCTAGCTGGCACTGGCGAGCAGCTGGTATCAGCTATCAAACGAGTAAATTATTGAGTAGTTGGCAGCTGGCGGCCAGCTGGCACAAGCTCTCGAATAGACCAGCGCAAGCAACTCCTTAATATCAGCACAGTCAACACCTCCAACATCATTACCCTTACAATCATAGCTACAGCTTCTTCTGGTGCTATAGCTCCGTCGCGCACCTCGACCTTCGATGGCGATCTGTTCCAGGGATCTCGGAAGGCACCGCATCAAANNAGCCAGATTTCAAATTTGAGAGGTTGCCGCTTCAATCGCCGTTACGGCACTGGCATTCTCAAGCATCTCAAAGAAGCCGAGACAATGCCTTTGCCACCTACGAAGCATTCCTCGCCGGTCTATGCATCATCAGTAACGACCTGGACCAGGAGGAGAAAGAGCTCGCAGTGCTTCCGCCCGACAAAGACGAATATTTCAAACGCTTTAAGCTGTAAACACCCTGTATCCTGACCAGCATTGCCCGCTAATATCTGTTAGCTACATCATCTTCACTGCCAAGGTTGGCCGGGGCCGCCCCCGTAATATGCCAATCTCCTACCGTGGCCTTGTACGTCGCAGAGAAGGATTGATCTTTTGGCACAAGAGGATACCGAGCGCCATCTTCTAGCATGGTGCGTCGGACAACTGCGCATTACGACCAAAAACTATTCGCACCAGCTACCAGAAAACTACCAGCACTCAACCATTTCTCACTTGGGGTGACGTCCAGATTACCTGCTCCAGGCTACCCCTCAGATTCCAGGTTGCAATTACAGTCAGAAACCTGAAGACAAATCGCGAGGACCCTAAGGAATTATTAAGAAAAGCGAACCAATTAAAGATCCTTACATCCGGGGTTAACTCGCCCTCTTAAGTTGATAACCTGATTTTCTCGATATCCTTGCTATTACGCTCCGACGTGGCATTATCGATGGTATCAAAACCAAGAACTGAACAACGGCCAAAACTACAATGTTGTGAATTTGAAGAAGTTTATTTGGCTGGCTAAAGCCAAACTAACTATTTCCAGATCAACCGTGAGCACCTATCCAAGCCAATCATTCTAGGAAGCAAACCACGAGGCTTAGAGGTAAAGGAGAAAGCGGCGAGCGCTGCATCTCTTACCGACTACCTTGCTCTTCGTGGTTCGAAAATTGGCTGCGCTGAAAGTCTGACTTTTACATCGATTCGTCGTTGGGCAACTGGCGATCTTACCCGTACAGTTAGACATGATGCTGCAAGAGTTATCATGAATCATGACTCTGAGGCCCGGGCACTCTGACCCTGGTTGTCCATACGCTGCTACTCCCTCCGACCTCAAGAATTACAAGCGACGGATCCGCTGATTAGCACTACGCTCACTTCTCGATGATGAAGTTCAGAAACAACGTCGAGAAATGAGCACTATGGAGTTCAGTGCCCGGGCCAAGCGACTTACCAGTTCACATATGATGGACTTGGTCCTGGAGAAGGCACGAAGTCAGTTGGGAGTTGCAAACGCGAAGGGACCTCCAGCAAAGAGGAAAGCCTGTTTGTGGATGATGCTACCCAGCAGATTATCCACAACTTGGAAGAAAATGCGGAAGACACGCAAGCTATGGGTGACGGAGACTCCGAGATTCACTGTGAGCTAGACGAGGACGACGATAGCCCAGCGGACTCTGACGTCGAGGTTGACTACGAGCTCGCACCTTTATACAGCGTCAGGGTATCAGAAGAATTGGCCGCCGAGAGCATAAGAGACGAAATAATTAGATCATGTTATGCAAGTTTAGACTAGCAATTAGGTTACTTTATTTCTGTAGCCTAAGCTTTAGAATATAGTTCTTCTAATACCCACCTTGCCGGGGCAGCAAGCGTTGCAAGTCTGCATGTGTTGCGATTGTTCAGTTCAGTCCTGGGCGTTACTCAACTTCCATGCGAACGTAATATCGTCGCCGCCGGTAACTGGTATGTGTCTTCAAGATCAACCCCTTCGACAGGCTCAACGAGCCTGGCATATATCGTTTGAGCTTCTGATTGCCAATGTTCATTGTAGACTTGATATCCATATCCCTTCTGTTTTTCGAGCCGACGATGCTTCCTGTGCGCACACCACGCAAGCCCACGGCTGGGCTAGCCAAAACCACCAAGGAGAAGCGCAAGGAGCGTATTACGACCGCCTCCACTGCCTCAAAGAACGTAAAACAGTCATTACATCAGAATACAATTTTACTACAAATTTACAACTTCAACATTAACATTAACATCAGTGGCTGGCAATTGAACATACCCTTTTACAATAAACACTTCACAGTCACTATCTTATCGCCGAGACTCGAGGGACGAAGCTCATGTGGACCCTTAAAGCTCAAGCTCTAGCTCCGGGCACGCTTAACGCCGGCATCGGCGAGCGATGGTCCGGAACCCCGCAGGTGGAATTTACCTCATGTCGCAATTGAGGGGCTCAATTAATTAATCGCGATCTCAAGGGTCCAGGGACAGAAGTTTGGTCATTTCTTCATTTATTCTTCATCTCAGAGCAATCGCAAATGGCTCAAATCTAGACTGATCTATGAAGGGAAATGGTCTTTCCATCACTGCAGAAATACATTCTCAAATGTCGTACTAATCCCAATTCCCAAGCTCATCCTTTTTGCGCTCATCTGCAAGGTATCATAAAATTCTCATGCTTTTTGTTGTGACAAATAATTAATTTACTGGGGGAGAACCTTCTCCTTGGCAAGAGGAGTGAATCGAAGGTAAGGCTTGACGATGCGGAACTCGGGGAACAGAGTCTTGGCCTCCTCGTTCTTGACGGCGGGGTGGACAATGACATCCTCACCAGGGACCCAGTTGATAGGAGTGGTGATGCGGTACTTGTCTCCTGTCTGGAGGGAGTCGATGACGCGGAGGACCTCGGCGGCGTTACGGCCGGTGGAGGCAGGGTAGGAGAAGATGGTGCGGATGGTCTTCTTGGGGTCGATGATGAAGACGGATCGGATGGTGAAGGCGATGCCCTTCTCATCGACGTTGGTAGCATCCTGCTGGTCGATCCTGATAATTGTTAGTTTGCGCAATGACTGTGTAACTGGGGCTGTATCTTACATGTCGTAGAGGAGAGAGACCTGGCGCTGCTTGTCGCCAATGATGGGGAACTCGACGTTTCCGCCAGTAACCTCACCAATGTCCTTGATCCATCCCTCGTGGGACTCAATAGTGTTGGCAGAGAGACCGATCAGCTTGACACCACGCTTGGTGAACTCAGGCTGAAGCTTGGCGAAAGCACCGAGCTCAGTGGTGCAGACGGGGGTGTAGTCCTCGGGGTGAGAGAAGAGGATGACCCAGTTGTCGCCGATGAACTCGTGGAAGTCAATGTTTCCCTTGGTGGTCTCGGCCTGGAAGTTGGGGGCGGTAGAGCCCAGACGAAGAGGAGCAGGAGCAGACATTTTGTGTTTTGTGAGAGATGAAGATTTTTGGTATGAAGAGGAAGAAGAGAAGGGCGAGTGGGGGAGGGGAGAGGGATTATATAGACAGGTAGTGAGACAGGAACAGGAGGGAACCTGAAGGAAAGAGGTGGCCTAGCAACTGAAGTGCCTCAATTGTTTATTTAGTCTGGCTTACAGAGGACACCTTGTTGGAGAAAATAGTGGCACCTTTTGATAGGGAGGAGCTAGGGAATGACGATCTGGGCTATTTGGCCGTGCTGATTGAAGACGCCACGAGGCCTGTGATATTGGTGATTGGGAGAGCCAAGCTTATGGTCTCCGGTATTGGTGTTGGCGTTGCAGCCGTGCCCCTCCATGACTTGAAGATGTTTGTGAAGATGCAATCATGATACTATTCAATTTTACGTATTATGCATACAATTATTGACTACTTGAAAGCTCTGTATTGTCTTTATTCTTCCCTATCACTGAATCTCAGCTCATACATTTCCCCAGGTTCATCATGACAACCCCGCCAAAATAATAAAGACGTCTCCCCTCACTAAGATGGAACAAGAATCTCCCCCACCATCCGTATCATTGCCCGCCCCTCACTTGAACCCCAGAGGGGCAAGGCTCAGTATTGCGTGCTGCAAACGCGCCATGATTGGTTGCTTCAGACGCATGGTGCCATCTGGCGCGGCAATGCTGCCATCGACCTGTTCCTGACGCAATTCGGTGATGCGATGGCCCGGGGAAATTTGTAAGCTCGGAAGTCGGGGATCAACCACCTATCTCGAAGACACCATGATAAACCACCGTGGTGTCATGGCATTTCTTGCATCTGGTATGTCTTCAGAGAGTTTGCGCTATCCAAGAACAAATATTCCGCCCGAGCCGACCGGCACGTGTAGTGCTGAACTCTAGGGTATTTTGATGCGGAAATGGAGCACGTAGTTAAATGTTAGGAGTCCCAGTCTGGAAGTTCAGATGAGAAATCAATTGACTTCCATGGAAGTATTCATCACATCATTGGTCTTGAGTAAGCGGGTATCACTCTATTCTGCCACAAAGGATGTTGCGTTGTGATTCTATTTGCAATCGCGCTGGTTGCTACAACACCGGGTTCTTGAACTAAGACGAAAGCTTGCGCAGCATAATCCATACGCCAATAAGCATTCCACCACTCAGACAGCATATCCAGAATGTTCAGACGCAGAACCTTCATCGCATACCTTAATAAAGACAGCACAAGAGAGCTCAATCTCGCGCAGCTTTTTCCGCAACAACCTACGCGCG
Organism: Fusarium caatingaense; assembly: GCA_013624355.1. Lineage (NCBI taxonomy): Eukaryota > Fungi > Ascomycota > Sordariomycetes > Hypocreales > Nectriaceae > Fusarium > Fusarium caatingaense. The sequence continues at coordinate 9,098 of JABKKP010000358.1, forward strand.
CCGATAGCATGAAGAACGAAATAATCTGATCATCTTAGGCCAGTTTAGTCCAGTATTTAGGCTAGCTTTATTTTGGCACCCTAAGCCATGTCTAAGTTTGGTGGGGTAGTGGGCCGCACTCTTCTGCAGCCTCACCATCGATGTCAACTTAGTCTGTCACACAACCCTAGTCTTCAATAACAAGATCCGGCCGCGTGGCCTAATGGCTAAGGCGCTAGATTTCGGTTCACCAAAATCAAATTCTCTAGAGATTCCAGGTTCGACTCCTGGCGTGGTCGATTGTGTTTTGCGTTTTTTTGCACTATGTCAACTTATTTTTTTAAATGCACTATGTCATTCCAGCTCCATGTGCAAACGGAGATGTGGCGCTGTGAGACATACGAGGCTTATTTTTGGGTTTTCGGTTTCTCCTTATGCAGGATTGGGGCGCGGAAGGAGTAAGCTTAAAATTAGAACTCAACTGGACTCAGCCCTGCCCATGTTCCAGTGCCTTCCTCATACCTTGTGAAAAGATGAAGACAGAACAGTAAGGCGATGATGGTTTAATTGAGCTCGGTGACATTCATTACGATCGCCTCAGCTCAAATCAGTCAGGGCTGAAGATACTGTGCCGAAAATCTGAAACTCGCGGGTCGTTAGAAGCTAAATCATCCTACCGCAAAAAGAAAGTGCAGATGCCACGCGTCGGAGCATGCTTTCCCTGTTTCCAATCGACGGTCGACATCAAATCATGATGCGCTGTGTATTAAGGGGCAGACTGCAGTGGAGTAAGGTTGTAACTTGAGGCATGGATCTTCGTTATCTGAATCGGGCTGGGGACTTTAAACACCCCAGACATTACATTACATTACATTACATTACGATTATTATTCCTTCTTGTTCCAAACTTTTTCTTTTCTTGTCTTGCCTTTTGTTTCTGTTTTAACCTGCAAGGGGCCATTCATTCTTTTTCTTACTGCAACATTCGTCTTGAGGATGATGTTCACCATGTCGCGCCCCTCAGTATTAACCTGCGTTATCGTCGCCGCCAGCGTCTCTCTTTTTCTCGTCGTCTTTACCTTCTTCCAAGAATCACTGGAAGTCCCTTGGACTTATGTACACAGCAAAGCAGAAGAGTATCTAAACACTAACACGGATACAAACACAAACTCAACATCTCCGTCGTATGTCTCTCTTCTTTTCTTCCCTTGTTCAATTAGCCTTTGGTGGCTGCATTTCGCCCCGCTGTCCATAAACTTGGCATCATCTTGGCTTACGCTAACGATCTTTAATTCACCACAGACAAAACACCACTTCCTCAGTACACAACTGTCAAGACCCTTATCGTCAACCTGGTTACCTTTATATCCCGGCTGATATAAACGGCACCGACCAATACAAAAAGACACAATGGATTCCTTTCTCTGACGACCTTCTTGATGCTGCCGCTCCCGATTATGCTGTCTACCCCCCAGCCGGCGAGGTCATCTTCAACGCGACGGAACCGGAGTCTGACTACGCCAAGCACTCTTCCACACCGCGACAATGGCTCCCTGAAGCTATCGCTGAGAGCGCCCGTCGAATGAAGGCTATTAACGCTGATGGCAAGACCAAGGTCGACGCTTTCGCATCTATGAAGGATGATGGTGACTTCGGCTGGCTCTGGGGTCGTCGCATCATTCTGTTCAGTGACTCCGTCGATCGATTCATGATGCAGTTCTTCTGCAGCGAGTTCAAGCGTCCCATGCAACAGCCAAAGCCTCACACAATCGCCAGCTGCAGCATTCCCGAGTTCAACCTGACCTTCACCCACTGGCATCATGCTGGTTCCATGACATACCGACCCGAGTGGTGGTGGATGGACGACATGGAGGAGATCGCCTTTGAGGAACGCTGGGATAAATACTGGACGCCCATGTACGACCAGGTCCGCGGACCCAACAACAGACCCGACCTTATTCTCTGGCAGAACGGACTCTGGGACCAGCGCGCCTTCTGGGAAGCTGGTGAAGCGAACCACGAAATGGATGTGTATCCCATGGGAACCCGCGTGCGCCAGCTAGTCTGGCAAGAAATTCGCTTCGCAGCCGCCCGCACCCGCGATTTTGTCGAGCGCATCCAGCGGGAATTCCCTGGCTCACCAACCATGTTCCGCAGTATGACAGTGCACCGTATGAGCGACGCCACTGATGCATCCATCTACGATCTCGAGAGATTATCCCGTGCGATTGCGGCCAAGGCGGGTCACGAGGTGTTTGAATGGGGACGTATGATTACTTCTCTTTCTATGCTGTACAAGGATAAGACCCATCCTGGAAAGGGACCTGCGAGTTGGCTTTGGGGGAACATGGTGCTTGAGTACCTTGCGCGTGTGGGTGGTGCGGGAGATGAGGTGAGGAAACCTTACTTTGATGGATGGGATGAGTGCCATGATGAGTTGGTTGGCTGGGGTGGACGATAGTTGGGTATACATATATCATGAATAGAATAGACTAATTACAATGTACAACATTCGGACTCTATTCGCGATTGTTAATGGGCGGATCTAGACTTCCGCACGCATGTGAAATGGGCGTCGGCTGTTGGGCTTTGGCTGTGAGTCCTCAAGCCGCTGAACGGTTAAGAACGTTGTCCGTTATCTCGGGATTCGAAGCCTCCTTACAAAGCTCGCACATCACTGAGCCTCTCCTTCATACTATTACTTCCTCACATACTCAATCTTTCTCGCAAGCCAACATCCAATCGTCACCCCAACAACAGCACCCTTCTCATCCCGTCGGAACACCAATGTCCAGTCACCAGGCGGCTTCGCATCCATACCTCTCGGGTTCGCAAGCGCCCACACATCATCACCCAGATATCTCATGAACTGAGCCGGACTCTCACCCAGGAATCCATCAAAAGTGCCAAACACGAGACCGCCTTGGTTCACGCAGTGGAAAGTTGAGTTGATCTCGGGAGAGTAAAAGTCGCCTTCGAATGCAGAGCTGTCAATGGCAACGGTATCAACCTTAAGACGCCTGGCGGTAATGGTTCTGTTCTCCTTGAGGCGTTGGATGCGGAGTGTGTCGCCGTCGATGACGGCCGCCATACCCTTCGACTCGCCACGTTCGGGATCGGTTAGTTTGACTGGTTCGACGTAGTTGGCGTATACGACCTGAACATGGCCTTTTTGACCGAGAGTCACGGTGATGGCCAATTGAGTACCCTCGTCGAGATAGATACCAGCCCAAGAAGGAGATGCCTCAACCAGAGCTGGTGCAGGTGGCTTTTGGAGACCCAGGATGCTCTTCATAATGAACTCTGATAGCGTCGCAGCATCAGCCTCGTGATTGAACATAACCACAACAGACAATCGTTCCTCCGGGACGTGAGCCCGGTACAACCTGTAGCCACGCAGAGCACCTCCATGTCCAATAGCTCCTAAACTCCCAATCTCGGTATGCGCCAGACCCTGCGCATAAGTTGAAGGTACACCATCACTAAAAGTGGAAGGCTGGAAGATCTTGCGGTACCAGCTCTCAGGATCAAACAAGGCACGATCCAAAAAGGACTCATAAGCGATCATATCCGTCAGCGAAGCGATAATACCAGCGTCTCCAGCCCATTCGATTCGGTTGTCGGCGGGAATGTATCCTCTCTGCTCATCTCCTTCATACCCAACAATCGGTGCAGGCAGCTTCGCCGAGTCTGGCCATAGCGCTGCAGTCTTCATCCCCGCAGGCGCAAAGATCCTCTCATTGAGCAGCGATGAAAGCGACTCTCCGGTTGTGGCCTCAAGAACCCGCGCTACGATGTTGTAGTTAGTGTTGGAGTAAGAATATTCTGTACCAGGCTCAAACTGATGAGACTTGAGACTCTCCAGCATTGGTCCATTGTGCTCAGCCAAAGAATAAGGATCCTCCGGCTTGGCACCCCAAAGCAACGTGATGGCCCAATAATCGCGAATGCCAGATCGATTATTGCACAGATCATCAAGCCTCAACTTCCCCGTCTTGGCCAACTCTGGTAAAATCTCCTCCAGCTTGGTCTGAAACTGCTCCCTCACATCACCCCCCGCCTTTAGCTTCTCAGTCGGATTGCGCTCCAGATCCACGACCAGCGCGCAGAGCATCTGTTTCGATATGGAACAGATAGGTATTTGCGTCTCAGGAGTCATGGGGATGCGACGGTTGAAGTCGGCGTAGCCCCAGACGCGATGGTCGATGAGGGCGCCTTCTGAGAGGACGGCGATGGCACCGCCTGGACCGCGGATGCGGGAGGGGATTGCCTTTAGGACATCATCTACAATCTGCTTTGATACTGGCATTTTCTTCTCTCTCTTCTGACAGAAATGATTTATTTGGCAGGCTGATGAGTCGTGGATGCGGGGTTGAAGTTGATGTCTGACAATACGTAATTGGAAGGTGGGACAATCATGTTAGATAGCTGCACCTTGAGGGTCTGCATTTGATCGCCGTGCCGCATACTTATCTTGCCTTGTTTGAAGAAAATGCAGTAAGCGCTTCGTCGCAGTCTCTTCAACATCATTATCAACAATTACTTTATGAAAGCTGTGATGTTTACCAAGGTTCGGCTCTTGGAGTCGTGCCTGGTGGTCATAGCTTCTCTCTCAGATCCAGGCAGCCTTGAAGCTCTATCATGATAAACAACTAGCACTTTCGCTAGCTCTCATGAGACCCTTTGTTTGCCTGCCGCCGTTGAGCAGGTTTATATCCCTTGCAATCGGGTTCCGTCCGGGCCGTAGGTTTTAGCCAAGATATACGCAAACTCAGAAACACCTACCCGGCTCCAGGGTACATTTAAACTTTGATAGTGGCAGGTGAAAGTAACACATTGACCAACGTCCAAAAATAGCATCGAGAGAGAGACAACAACCCGTAACGTTTTCTCATTATGTACAGAAGATGTCGATGGGCCTCCAGTTGGCATCTCGACAAAGAAATAACTACTGGCCATTTATGAAGTAGACGATCCACGTAAAGTAACGTTGTTTTGTGAAACTCCTGACATAATTGAACGATGTTCTTACTCAAGCTCTTGACATATCTTGATATTACAGGTTGTTTCGTAAAACTCAAACAACAAGATAAACAAATACCATGTCTATAACCTCAATTGTATGACTTTACGAAGTAGGAACAAACACTGCCATGATAGGAAACTATAGTGGATGGCATATACTGACGATCATACTGGAACTAGTAGCCAGCTGTTTCGAATTTTACGGTCTGGACCATAGTCTAAAAGTCTTGACATGTATAACATGTCTCATATCTGTGATCTCAGCCAAGCCGGGAAGTGTTTTAAACAACTTGATTTTGTTGTTCTACTGCTCCAACTCCTTGTGATATGGTTCATGCCATGAATTACAATCTCTCTGAGAGCGAATCAAATTTCGCATACTATACTTGTCATTGTTATATAAAATTGCTCTATATATAAACTCAGAGTATAAAATATCTCTCCAGGTTAAGTATCTTGGCGTCAGATATACAAGGACAGGATTCAAAGCGTGCGATAAGATAGTATGGACTCTATTAACCATCCACTGCAAGCATGACTATCTCCTCGGACTCGGTGCCTTGGGTATCCGTCCGATCATCCACAGCAAGATCTTGACAAACCTCTTGGTCATCATCTTTACGTCCATTTTGGCTCATGACGTGAAATAAAGTGACACTAGTCGCCGGAAAGAGATTGGCCGTTGTACGCTCCCGAGATTGAACGAACCCAGTTCTCTGGGTGACCCTTGTCGGAATGACCTAGTACTAGGGAAAAAAAGAACACGCCCAACGTCAACGTCCTTCTACCCGAAATTCTAGGCGCTACCGGTTTTTCCTTTAGGGGGCGGGCTAAGGG
>JABKKP010000359.1:0-45997 GCA_013624355.1 Fusarium caatingaense
AAGAAATAAGGGAAAGACATAAGGCGGCGACAAGAAAAAAGAAGGCGAATGTCGTCGCAATGATCAAAAGAGAAAATAAAAATACATACCAGCATCAATGTCAATCACTCCAATTGAGATTGATTGATATCCAAACATATCGTACTGTAAAAAGTATATGTCTTTCCCTTATTTCTTTTCTTTTCGCCCTGCGGCTCTTGCCCATCAGGCTAATTTAACTGCCTTAGACCCTGGCGTCACAAGCTAAGGCAGTTCCTTCCCCCATGTCGACTGCCCCTACGTCATCGTGCAATGACGATGTGCGTACAAAGTGGCTAGCTTATTTTATGAGTCGGAGAGGTCGACCGAGCAGAGAAAAGAGAGTGAGACATCGTGACGAGGTTGTAGACCAACCAATCTTCACGAATAAAATGCTGATCCATGCCATGGGACCCAAGCGCTTAAATCAACAGGCAAAGATCCTCCCGTCTCTTTTTCTCAAGCCACTAAACAAGAGACAAGAATCGACCCCCGTCCATCATGTCCATACAAGGCTAACCCCCAAATTTTGGCTGAAATGTCTAGTGTGTGTCTCTTGTAAGATTTCAGCTTTCCTACTCCAGTTTCCATCGTCCTGCCACTGCATGCATCCGAAGCCGCACATATGCATATTTTATCGACCCACGCGGAAGACACCATTGCATCCGAGAGAGATATTCATCTGTATGTCCTGTGTTATAGCCACAGCCTGTGAATTTGTTGAGGCAATGACGATGACCGCAGAGCTGCGCCTCGCGGCACATCGTCAGTCGGGCGTTTACAATTGACAAGATCGTCCCCAGATCCAAAGATGATCAGCCTCTGTAAGCTTCATTTGCGGGGTAAGACACAGCACACTGCCGGCTGTCCATCTTTGTAGGACTTTGTGTTTTGTAGCTAGAGGAACAAGAATTGCCGATCTGACTACACCAACCCCAGATTTTCTTGTGATCCAATATCTTATTCGCCCCAAGATTGACATGGATGCATCCGTCTTCCGCAGTCTCGACTCACATCGACAGTTGAACAGTCGACTTCTGTAAGAACAAACCTCAGGTTAACATCTTTAGCGGCGAGCGGGATGACGCATTCCTGTCGGTACAGCTCCCAGCAACGAATCGGGTGTGATAGAAACGTTTTCCTCTTTCTCTCTCCCTCTCTGCAAGCTGTTGCATTCGGAGGGTCCTGCCTGCAACTGCATCTGCATCTAGGGCTCCCCCCCAGACGCTACGCTACGCTACACCCCCGCGTGTTGCGCCACCCGTGCATGGATCCCTCCCACCCCGGACAGAGGCTATTATGAAACAGTATGGGGTAAACTTTTTGATATTCGATATCTCTCACCTGTCATCGTCGAGCATTTTATAAGACACTTGTGGAAATTGCGTTGCGCCTGAATCGGAGCATACCTTCGGTAGAGACCTCCGGTAAAGGCAGCAGCGGCTAAAGAGGCATTTTCTGACTTTTTCAACATGAAGGTTTGTCGACGGGCGTTTCACATGTCATTCGCTCTTTCTTTATTAGTCTGATCTTACACGTGGAGTCTAATTGGGATGTCAGTGGTGGATTCAACATCCGGATGACCGACATGAGGCTATTGTCAGATATTAGTTAAGTAGACTGGTAGACTGAAATGTTATTGTCACCAGTTTCTCAAGAAGTCCACAAGTAAAGCGAATTCCTTCAATTTAGGATATAGCAACATATACTACTTTTTGGTAGTCGAATAGTAAAACGCCATGTATGCACTTTCCTCAATAACCACTCCAAATTATGCATACCTTCCATCCCATGATCTCAAATTATTCCATACGCCAGCAAAAACCAGAATTATTAATCCCCAAAGCAAAAATATTTCAACCTGTGTATGCTACCATCCCAATGAATCAATCCACTCCCTTCCAATACCTCTCCAATTATCAGAATCTGAAGAACCCACCACTTGCGCCGGGATCCTGACCACGTCCATAGAAGGAGGAGGGGCCTTGCTGGCGATTGATGTACTGAACGGGAATGAACTCTTGAGTCTCCCCCTGAAACTGAAGCGCCTGGTGAGCATGATTGACGCTAGGCCTGGTTGAAGTGATTGTGGTGCGTCCTGCAAGCTCATTGAACATAGCGTTGTGTCCTTCCAGCACTTGAGTCTGTCGTTCCATTCTTGCAGTTGCTTTTTCCATAGCCTCACGAACTTCTCCTAGAGCAAGGGACTGGTCGGTTTGCACTCCTGCTTCTCGGTAGATGATAGGCTGCTGAGGAAGTTTAGGCATGGGAACAGTCGATTTAGGGGTTCCAAGCGTCTGGTTGGTACCGAAGTCTGGGCGTTTGTTCGCCGACTCTGAAGCATCGCTAGGAGCAGGGCGCTTGGTTCCAGCAGCAAGAGTAGATCCATTTCCGCCTTCAATTGACTGGCGGATCTTGTTTAATTCGGCGCTCTGGGAGCCTGGCTCGGCCTTGATTTTAGGGACTTCAGGTGCTGTAGGCTTGGAAGGCGTCGCTGCTGGAGCTGGAACTTCGATTTTCTTGCTCACCCACTCTCGGAGGCCACGCTTTGTTACCTCAAGGGCGAACTTCTGGTGTTCCATTCCAAACATGTCGTAGACCGCCAGAGCCGCGATCATGTAGTCTAGCTTGGGGCGCTCGTTCGGTTCGGCAAATTCGGACCAGCCCATGAACATCTTGTTCAGACCAGTGTCAACCCATGCGCGGCGCATGTTGGTCTTCCTGATATGCGCGACGACATTGTTGTACAGCTGCGTCTTCTTCTTGGCGGCATCTGGAATGCAATCAATAGCACGCTGAAGGCGGTCGGCAATAGCTTCATTGTCATCTTTGGCGATGACTGGTTTCTTCTTGGGTGTCTTGGGCACAGGTGAGGCCTGCTCACCCGCGTTGTTGGTGTCGGCTTCTGGCGACATTGTTGTGATGATGTTGATGAAAGAAAAGAAAGAAAGAAAGGAGGAAAGAAATGGAATCAAAGGGCTCTATTTATACCTGTAGATTGGAGATGAGTGAGTGATTCACTGTCGCCTAGATGTGGATCCTTAGTATATGATATTTGCTGCCATAGCTACTTATACTTACGCTGCTCTTCTGACTTCGCCCAAGTGGATTCTACATGCTTCAAAAGCTGCTGCGTTGCTGTTCACGGGGGCCAACGAAGCTCTCTGCGTGTCAACGCGGCAGCAGAGTGAGAATCCCACACGAGAGCACCACATAGCGGCCTCCACATTAGATGAGTTATCTAAAGATCTACACTAAGTTACCTAAGTGTGCATAAAGAAACGCGAATAACTGCATCAAAGTCAGTATAAGAGGCCCACTTAGAGGCCGTAACTCTAGGCACTTTGGAGTGATCTTGGGGATAGATCGAGCTTGGAATTGAGTGACCTGGTATATTAGAGCTATAGGAACCCGGCGTTCTTCTCTATTCATAATGACTTGAGCCAAGACCAGTGGCAGTTTGTAATCTAGTAGTTACAGAGCTGATGCGGTCCGTTCCTGGGAGTCGCTGTACTCTGCTGAGCCAACGAACTCGCGCTTCAAAGGCGAAGCAATACTAGGTTCAACCTCAAGTTTCTATAGAATAGAACATTTGGGTACTTACGAACAATCTAGGATGTATCGCAATGAGTTCTGGACGATGCCGTCTCGGTGACTGTGTACCGCCACACATGTCGTTGGGAAGTTTGTGGCTGGTGGGGCTCTACCGTTGGAATCTGGGGAAAGATCGCAGCGTCCTGCTTGGCCACACTCGAAATAAGCTCAAATCGGTCCTTCCTCGCAATTATGTTACCAATGAACCTTGATTGCGGGTTGTGTCGAATATTGAAGTCCCTAAGCTGGGCCAATATTTCGGAGTTCCACCGTAGTTGTGGCCATCAGCCGATTCTCACAGATAGAGGCACGGATGAACTAGACATCTTATCCCATTATGAAATTGACCATATCCAGTCAATTCGCTCAGCAAGGCTCTCTATGAACATAATCAAGATGATATGTAGCTTTTATCCCAGCCAAATCAACAGACATGTTCTTTTGAGTCACGTCGTATATCGACAGTGGACATAATATAGTGTCACTTGTCTATACATGTATCCTCTTCATGCCAACACGAGCAGGCGCTAGGCGATTAGATTCCATGAGATTGGGATCAAAAGGTTCATATAGAGGTGGGATAAGAGATGGCCAAAGTATCATGAGACATAGTTGGTGTCGGTCGTCGTGCTGGGTTCAGGAGATCCTAAAGCGAGGTTGTTATGAGTTAGCGATAAACTGCTTCTCTTGTTTCGGCGGATAGAAATGACCTTGGCTGGGTAGTTATGATACCAGTAATTGAAGGATTCGAATAAGTTGCGATATAGCCCTGCTGTGACCTTGGCAGAAAAATATCGTGGCTCAGTGCTGCTGTCGTTCATTTGCGCGCAGCTGGTTCACTTCGGGTAGCTTCCATGGTATGACACTTTCTACTTCAACTGAAGAATGGTAGAAGAATGAACTTCGAAGAGAGGCGAGCTTATCGATATAGGAGTTTGGGGGCTTTGGCAGTAACTTCTTTTGCTGGTTTTTCGAGGAGGCATGTGGGCTGTTGAAAGCGCATCGGCGCCAACTGGCAGGCAGGTGCACCCATTTGGATTTTGGAAGGAGCCACTTCTGCCACCACTCCTTTGGTCGTTGGGATTCTCTTGCTGCCTCTACTTTACCCAAATTCTTCAAGACTTCTTCACTTGACGAGTGTCATCAGAAAGCCCCAGTCGCTTTTACCAACGCCGCCGACTACACAAACCAGATCCGACATCGACGAAAACGAACAACACCATCTCTGTCCGTCTCCCTCCGGTCGCAAGTGACCGGCCCGTAGCTCTGCGAGCCATCCCTCGAAGCCCCAGCTACGCTCCCGCCCGACGATGCAAAGCTGCGATCATGTCGAAGCACCACGCCTATATGCTTCCTGGTGCTTTACTAGCCATGTGGCCTAGCCAAGGAGCTTAGGCTTGCTGCAGGGAACTTTGGTAGTCGACAAAGTATCATCCGAGAGGTCGATCGCGTCGTTCTGAGGCGCATTCCACACCTTCATTTCTACCATCGTGGTGGCAACAGGTTGGTCTGAACACGAGAACAGAACAAATTGCCCAAGGAACTGACAGCTGATTTTGAATATTCAGAAATCGTACCATGTGTCTGCTTTCGCTTTCTCATTACTTCGAGTGTCTCCGGAATTGTGGCCGTGCCGCACCATCATGGTCCATTAAATCGTTCATGGCTATGCTTAACGGTGGCCACGAAACTTGCCGCCCGTCAGGCTATTCCATTCAACGAGTCAGTACGGCTTCCCACCAGGACAGGAACGGTCATGTCGAGCGACAATAATTGCATTGTTACAAGGGCTCAGGAGATTATCGACAGAAGCATCCAGCAACGAAAGGGCTGCGCGAACATCGGTTACCCTGCACCCTCGCCGCCAACCTTATTACCTTGACGGAGACGGCGATGGTGCATCTCGAGCGGAAGGACAACGACGGCATGATTTCAGATCTATACGCTGGAAAAATACTGACATCAAGCACGACCTGGTGACTTGGAGGCAGGTGTCATTGAGTTGGAGGGTACTTGTGAGTTAGGAATGAATCGAATATACGAGAAAAGAGCCTGACTTCATAATAAGGTTTAATCCGAGTTGACCGTTGGAATCTATCGGTTCTCAGATTCAGCTCAACCAGATCAACCACGCCTTAAACAACGTCACCTTACTCGACAATCGGAACGAACATCCTGAAACTTTTCGGATCCGATTACTGGTATGGAGATCTCGGGAATAAATGCTATCTGTATCCTGATCTTTCAACAATATTGGTTATTTCCGATGACAGTCGTCTAGTCCGGAAAATCCCATCAAGAATGGCAACTTCCAGTCTCCTGCTGAAGGTTCTAGACTGGCTATCAGCTGCTTTGATGGACTTATCATCTATCATTCGAGATCAGACAAAACTACCGGCAGCCGGCAATGTCAGAAGAGGAGGCGATGGTCAAAAAGTTGCAATTTAGCTGCCTCATACGGCTAGTCTGTTCCGGACATGGTATCCCCGCCCGGCTCCGGCCAGGCGATTACAAGGCGAGACAAGCACCAACAATTGACGTTGGAAACTCAGATCCTGAACTGCACTGGACAAAAAGAGCCTCTATCACTACGGAATTAAAGCTGCACTTATCGTTCGATTGAAGAACGCCAGTTGACCCTGTAATAGTGGTCCCTCCTACGCCGCATCCCATAAGTGGTACTCTACGCTTATACGCTGGAGCTGAAACCCTTGTCTTACTGCTATCCAATTCAATCAATCGCTGCACTTATTGCACTGCAACCTTCCTGATATTCTTTGTTACGGGGTATCCCCATGGCTCCAGGTGGTAGGAAGAAGGGGAAAAAAGTACCTTCTGGTCCAGTTGCTGACAAGCCATGCCATAACTGTCGACGCCGAAGGCTTCGCTGTGACCGTTTGCTTCCCCACTGCGCAAAGTGTGAAGCAAAAGGTGTGGATTGTCTTGGCTACTCTCAAATCTTCCAGTGGACGGGTGCCGTTGCTTCAAGAGGCAGATTGGCCGGACAGCAGTCAAGCGCTGCCTTGTACACCCCAGCTCGCCCTACCACAGCTCGTTCGAGAGCTTCGCTATCTTCCGTTTCTTCACTTTCTTCTAACTCTCCAGCCTCCTCCTCCTCTGCTTCCTCCATTGCTTCACCGTCTGTTCCATCATCATCACCTGCATTTATAGCGCCGGCTCTCTCGCAAGTCGACGAGGTTACAGAGACTTCAGAGGCTGAGTCTGAATCTGGCTCTGAAGTGGACATATTCAATGACAACTACATCGATGATCAAAATAATGGTGATGATGATGATGCAACCCCCCTAGCGAGTGGTGATACGCAACTCGTCTGTACCACCAACAATAACTATCCCCTGGCATCGGAAACGTCGACCCCATGGGTACTCGTCGATCCCTTGTACCAAGACATTACGAGCAACCACAGACAGTATCTCGCTTATTGTACGCAGCCCTTGGTCTTCATTGGCCCCGAGAAACTAATAAAGAGAATGAGAGAGACATGTACTGACTGCTTCCAGTTGATGCGCGGCTCAGTCGAGATTTTGTAGCCTACGATGTTCCCGACAACCCGTTTCGAAACCTACTCAAGTTTACTCAGGCCCAACCTCTGCTACGCCAGGTCATTATTGCTGCTTCAGCGACGCACATGTACAACCGCTCGAGGCCATGGTTGTCTTCGGAGTCGCTGGATAGGGGGTTAGGTCCGAGGAATCTGCTGATGGACGCCCTCGAGGCCAAGCACCAGGTCTTACGGATGTTACCCTCCGCTTTGCAGAGCATAGAGTCTATTGGAGGTGACATTGTTCTGGCAGCGATCTTGTTCCTGATCAATGTAGAGCTGATAGAGTCTGGCAAACACAACTGGAAGACCCATTTTGATGGCGCTGGAAAGATCATGAAGTTGCTGGGACCAGTGTCAGATGTAGATGAGAGTTTAAGAGACTACATTGTATCTGACTGCTTTATGTGAGTTGAGGAGATCCCGCTGCTCATTTCCCTGCTAACCTGGATCAGCTACTATATACTGGAGTCAACATTCAGACCCACGGCATCAGATTCTCACTCATATTTCGACTCATGTGAAGCATTGAAAATACTTGGCAAAACATCAAATAGCTACTATTGCTGTCCACCCGAACTCCTCGAAATTATGCTTATCGCCGCGCGACTCTCCAACACGAAAAACGATGATGTCGTTTCCGCCGATATGGTTACCGCAGCTGGAGCAGCATTATTAGATCGAGCTCGAAATTTTGACGTTCTTCCTTGGGCACAGGATATCAATTTCAGCACGATCACATTGTCCGACCAAGACCCAATACTAAGTCGTTTTCGAGTAGCGACATCCCATCGACTCGCTATCTGCCTCTACATTCTACACGCGATACCAGCGGTGGGGGCTTGGGTAGGCGAGGACCTGGCGGACGCAATATTTGCGGAGTTACATCAAGTGCTGTGTATGATCCCGGATGACGACATCAATTTGAAGGCGACAACGTGGGTGACCTTCGTCTTTGGAGCGTGTGCCAGAACGCCGGAGATGAAGGATTGGGTTACGGTTCAGATCAAGAAGCTTATGATTGAGAGTCCTTGGGGTTTCTTGTATGCGGCGAGGGACGCTCTGCAAATGCTCTGGAGTGTTCAGGCTGAAGGGATGCCGATGACGAGTTGGGTACAGACTCTGAGAGATCTGCATATGGACTTTTTGATCGTTTAGATATGGTGGTGGGATTGGGCCATCAACTTCAAGGCAGGAGCCTGAGTCACGGTACACCTATGGTACACCTGTTGTCATCTTCACTCTGGCGTTTGGTTTTGACATTTGTCAGGCAGCCAACAACGGCAACTTAGAAAATGTCTTGGGGCACGGGATTATGTTGGTACAAAGTTCAGACAATCTGAGTACAGTTAATGATTTATGGAACCATGATTTCAGATTAGGTACTTTCGATTTGGTCCGATAAATCGAGGGAAATTTGAAGTTACCACGGAATGAGGAGCAAGTTGTAGCACAAAACTTGAGACTACTTTGACCAACGTGCCGTGAAATCTGTCGAACGTGAGATATGACCTTTGGCCGTGGCAATGGTGTCTTACCCAGAAATTGCTCCCGTGGGATTGGAAACTGCCGACCACCAACCTCAACTCGACGGAGGAGCTGTGTTCCCCTATCCTATTTGTAACCTACTAGCTGTCGAGCTGTCAGGCAATCAGTCCTTCCGCTCTTTATCTCACCGTCGGAACATACCTCTTAGCGAACAACAGCTTCCTCTACTCAGCCATAGCAAGGCTGACCTCAACACAACACGAGCCTCAAAACCCAGCCGACTATTTTCGGAAGCCCAGGGGAGAGAGGGGCTGAGAAACATGGAAACAACCACGGTCAGCCTTGAGGTTGTACACCAAATATCAACCTCGTCGACCGAGTATGTTGCACAAGTATCACGCGCTGCCCCTGACTGACGGCTTCGGAGAACATGCGCCCCGGAGAGAAGAGCTGAAACAAAATTTGGGTGATCTGCGAGCTGGATTTACTGCGGACACGTCTGGGTACATAGTTTCGGACGGTGGCATGTTAGACAGAGAGGCGTGTCTGTGACATCGGATGATGTTCCGGTTTCCTATGGTTAATTGAACTTACGTATACATTTGATGGGATGAGACATGCTGGGCATAAAGTATATCCAATAGATGGTATCATGCAATACGGTGAGCACGGATAGACCCTTGATTCGCATAGTGTATATGCTTAATATAGTGGAGTTTGTTGGTCCGAGTTATATGGGATGAGTTGACAGCGCATAGACGTGCTATTTTTGCTAAGGCATGAAGTTGGGGGTTTGTGTAAATCATTGAGGATATTCCATTTGATGGTGGGTTGTGGTTTGTAGCGAATTATAAGGTGTAGTGTGGTTGTGTCAGGAACGAGGTTGGTATTGGATGTTGTTTCTGAGATGGCACATGATGAACACGGCGGAGGTATGACGAGTATATGCTTACTCTAACAGATGTATAGGTCTCTGTATCTATAAAAATTCAAATGGTATGACCCGAACGCTTATCCGAGTCCAAAGGATGTAAGACACTAGAATAGCCATCAGATACCAGTAGACAGAGCAGTGGAGGTCAGAGTATAGACTAAAGAACAAAAATAAACGATAACAAGGTGATCATGGAATCATACTATGTAAGAACTAAATATCTACTTTGCCATTATATCATCGCTTTCGTGTAAACCCATAAACCCATTACCTAGTGAACCAGCATTAGATACTCCTACAGATACTCCCCTAGTCCAGGTATATCGACCAACAGAAATACAGTAACCATTGCATAAACTCCAGAATAGTAAACTCCTCATATCCTAGCAGCCACTCGGGTGCCGTTCTTAGAACACAGTGCCAAGGCATACAGTTCCATCCACTCTTGATCGTCACGCGACCCAAGCTGCGAGTAAGTCTGCGCCATCCTAGCCACAACGTAGTGCGTTTCCAGAAGAGCATATTGTTCTATAGAAACATGTCAGCTCCACTATAATATATATAAGGGAGTAACTTACGTCCGATACAAGCTCGAGCTCCGCCGTTGAAGGGAAGATAGCCCCAGCCAGGTCTTAGATCCTGCCACCTCTCCGGCACAAACTCTTCAGGCTCAGGGCCAAAAACGTCTTCGTTGCGATGCATGGCGTAGACGTTGTAGAACATGGCTGTTCCTTTGGAAACGAAGAGTGGCGATTGCCCGTCGGCGCCGCCACCACGAGGGATGGTGGTGTCCCTGACTGCGACGCGGGCGTTTGTGGGAATGACAGGATGCAGCCTCAGGGCTGTTTTGTTAGAATAACGGTTATAGGGCTGAGGGAGATTTGACTTACATTCGTTGACACACCATTTGAGGTAAGTCATCTCTTTTAGTTGGTTCGCTGTAGGGGGTTCTTGGCCTGCTATATTGGTGACTTCTTTTCTGAGCTTGGTGTATATTTGGGGGTTCTTTGCTAGGAAGAAGAAGAGGTTGCTTAGGAGACTTGATGTTGTGTCGCGGCTTGCGAGGAGGATGTGAAGGATATGGTCACTCAGGCCTTTCCTGTCGTCGACTACGGCCATCATGTCTGTGAGGAAAGTGCCTTCCGAACCTTCCCTGGGAGCGTTCAGGGACTCTTCGATGAAGGTGTCAAGATACTCGTAGACTCTCTTCTTAGCTCTCCTGGCTGCGAAGCTGAACTTGAGACAGTGCAAAGGACCAAGCTGCATCTGTTGAATTATCTCCTCAGAGCAGATCATATAATCATCAACAAATCGCTGCTCTCGAGTATGATCTGCCTTCTCACTGAGCATATTCGTCGAGTGCCCCATGAGAAACTCTGTTGAGACATCCATTGTGAGAGCTAGGAACAGAGGCTGGAGGTCGACTTCAGAACCATCAGTTGGGACATGTTTTGAGAATGCCTGGAATTTCCGCTCCAGAGTCTCTAGGAACGGCGCGGGATTGTCTTTCCTGAAACTCTGTCTCAGTATCTGCCGGGCGTGCTTCCAAGTATGTCCAGATAAGACAAAGATGCCTTGGCCAAAGACATTCCCAATGACGGAAGTTCGAAACTCTGGAAGATCAAAATCTTCACAAGCTGTAGCGAGGATATGCTTGAGGTTCTGGGGATCGCAGGTGTAGACACACTGCCAAGACCACCTTCTTTCTATGTATGTAGTCCCCATCTGCTTGAAGGCCTGCCATGTGCTATCCAAATATCGCTCTGGAGCTTCGCCAAAGATGACCTTGTATAGGAAGTCGAAGCCAACAATGGGATCTTTCACAGGGACTTTGCTCGCAGCATCTTGACAACCTTGGGCTTGTGCGAGTCTCCATCTTCGGAAGTATGTCTCAAGTGCACGGAGAGGGATCGGAAGAAAGAGGAGGATGGCAGTGGCAATAAAGTGCTGCTGGAGGAACTGAAGAAAAAGTAGGCTGAACATGATGTCTGAGGAGGGAAGGAGGCTTGCTTGAAGAAAACGGGAAAGAGCCAAAGCCACTGACTGAGTGGGATTAGGCAGGATAAAGTACCTCGATGAGAAAAAAAGCAAAGAAGGAAAAATATACAGTCGAATTATTATCCCCGAATGCCTGAATCAAATGTCCCAGATCTGGACCACAAAGATAATTGAGCCCAACATACGCCCCCTTTGTCCTTGTCCTTGTCATGGTCATGTCCATGTCCAGCATCATGGGAACGAAGTATCGTGACGCCCGAGATGCATTCCAACACTCGCATAACGAACAATGGGAAAATAGAAAAAGGGTGCTGATAGGAAGTTTTCCCATTTTTGGTGTATGCATATATTTTATTTCCAGATACCCAATGAAGAAGGGCTGTCCATGGGGGTGGGCTCGGTCTGCTTAGAATAGGGATCCCTAGTATATTCTGCCCCCACAACACAACCCTTCAAAGCAGGTCCTGTCACTAACAATACACTCCTGCTGTACGACTGAAAAAGCAGGGAATGATGGGATCATTCGCAGAGAAATCTATCTTTATGGGCTATTAACAAAGGGGATAGGGGCAGGCGTCGATCGAATACGCAGTTCTGTACTTCCCACTCTATGGACAAAGACCTGCATACCGGCTGTACTAGTAAATGCTTGGTCTGAGAAGACATATATTCGATCCGCCACGTCAAAAAAGAGCAGGATGTTGTGACACGAATGGGTGATGACGGCTTCTAATCTGGTCATGCCAGGGGTATGAGATAGGTACTAGTAGTCAGACATGGGTTTATAGAGAGTACCGCGGGAAGTGACAGCTGCGGTTCCGGCATGAGCATGAGGTCCAGCATGAATACGCAACGTACGCAAGATGATTTCAGATGCGGCACAGACCGAGACAGCGTAATTCACCTCAAGACAATACAAGACAAGACATTGGAGTCAGTACAGGACGAGACATGGGCATCAGTATATTGATCTACTAATCTATACAGGGCTTGGTACAAGGTTGTCGTCATTGTTGACCTTGTACTTGGCCCATCTCAATTTGCATGAGCCAATATACTATTGATGGACTGAGAGGAGGGATTAGTTGCATACACACATGAGATGCAACAGACGTTGGCTGACGGTTCAACCGGATATACAAAGGCTATACAAATCTGTAACAGGTAAATGCTTCCGTTAGCATATAAGAATAAGCCTTGTTTTAATGGCCTGTTTTAATAACGCTGGTCCGTGGGGATGTCTTGCATATTTTACCAAGTCTTAGAAGGCAGGCGGTCCGAAAAATAACCAGGACGCAGAAGTCTATTGACAAAATAACTTAGACCTGCTTAGGCACTAAGCTTAGAGTAAACTGTCCTAACCTTTATGATACCCTTAGCTAAGTCTCGCTTTTTCTTCGACCCACCTGGAAGGGCAATGTTTGTTTCAGAAGAGGAGACGGTGGGGAACCAAGTAAATTATATTGACTAAGTAAGCTTAGGTTAGCTGACCGTTGTAGTATTTTCAGCCTTCTTAAAGTGCTTTTTCCTGGTTGACGAGGCGTTTGACGGCCCGCAATGGAACATGGGGGAGTAGAGCACTGATGTTCGTTGTTTCTTTTTTTTTTTTTTTTTCAAGGGTTTGGCGGGTAAATGTGAGGCTATAATACTATTGGTACAAGAAGTACTATACAGAGTGATGAATATCTAAAGATCCATGAATATCTACACCGATATCTATACCACGTATCATGACACGGTATGATAGGACAAATTAAGAATATACGAGAGTATCAATCCTTGCTACTCTTACTTCTGTGCATCTACAGGTTGTGAGTGGTCATATTCGGACCTTTGATGACATCTGTTTGGAAACAAAACGCCAAGAAGAATAGACAAAACAGTTCATCCGTACCTAGTCCCATTCTACCGCCTCACCCTCACGCTATCGCACGGCTAGGTCGATCCCCGAGTAATTGAATTTCTGCATTAGGAACCGGTGTCTCAGATAAAAAGCAATGTTGGTTGTGTTATGGGTCAGTACATACAGAAGTGCACGTACACATACACGCCCCGTGCTTTACAAGATCCTGCGTTCATTCTTGTCTGTCTCTCTTCTTGTCTCTAACCTGAGTAAGTCACTTAATATAGTGATACCCCGGAATAGGCTGTGCTGTGTTGCAGACGAAAATACATGCGGCTCCTTCGTTGGCTGCCAGGGCGAGTGGCTGACAGACTCACTTTCTAATAGGATAGACCCTAGGATCAGTGTAACTCATCAACTCCCTCTCCGACGTGTACAGTGTCAGCCGGGCTCGGGCGGCCCAAGCTGTCGGATCCTTCCAAGATGTGACAATCAAATCTGGTTGCATTGATTGATCTGACATGGATTCTAGTCAATAGGTAACTAATTGGGGATCGCTGTAGCTGTAGTGTTAGTGTACCTGTACTGTACCTAATGACTAGCAGTGTACCCTACTAAACTACAACGAGATAGGCTCTAATCTTTTAGTGCTTCAGCTGCTGTGCTTCTCTAGGTACTCCTGCCCTTCTATTTTTCTATGGATAGGTCTAGTAGTCAGCTGAATAGCCTACCTATCTCCCTGCCCGTTTTAATGATCGACTGTCGCATCGTATTTAACCCTGCACCACCCCATCAAGCCTCTTTTCTTACCCCCTGGGTCATGGACTCTTTCTATCTGGCTGTAAATCTTTGTTGGTTTCTGTGCCACTTACATGCGTGTTTCCAATATCCTTTCCTTTGATTCAGCCTCTTTTTCTCTCTTCTCTTTCCCTCTCTTTCTCATTCCATTCTCAGTGCTGCATTGTTCTTGGCCACATGATGGTGTCGACTGTCCCACCTACCGACGACGCCTCCTCCATGGATGAGCATGAACCCTCTATATCTCAAGTCTTTGGCGAGCCTGTCCTTGACTTACACCTGACGCTATGGGACGTATTCGAAAACGCCGTGGCGTTGAAGCCGGATGGCGACGCCATTGTCTCGCTGTGGCAGCCACGCGGTCACTTGTCTAACGGTGATCTTCCTCCTAGCCTCAACGGCAACGATAGGTCGTACCTCGCATGGACCTATACTGAACTCAAGGACAAGGCAGAGCGAGTAGCCGAGACTTTGGAGAGTCTGGGTTGTCGTCCTGGAATGCGGCTGGCTGTTGTGCTTGGTAACTGTGCCGAGTGGGCGTTGTTCTTCTGGGCGGCGGCCAAGATGCGGATGACATTTGTGCCTATCGATGCAACGGTTGCGAGAGATGCTAAGGCGACGATATTGTCTCTTAAGCCGCATGTTGTGGTGGCACAAGATGAAGAGGGTGCGAAGGCGCTTGATCTCTCTGACGCCCAGTTCCTGGAGTCAAGTGTCCGTATAGTGTGTACAGGGGAAAGCTTCGAGGGTTGGTTGGAGCTATCCAAGGTACTCAGTCCTGGAGACGAGTTGTTAGAATCGACACCCAAGATCACAAACGGAGTGGAAGCACATACCAGCGAAGACGACGCAGCATTGATCATCTTCACCAGCGGAACAACAGGCCAGCCCAAAGGATGCTGGCATACAAACAGAAACATCATATCCCAGTGCTGTGACTTTGATCCCGAAGTCAACGCCATGGGAAAGTTGAGATGGCTTATCCACACACCTGTCTCGCACATGTTCGCCATTAACAACGCTCTCCGCGCATGGCGTTGGAGCGGCTCAGCCGTCATCCCCTCCAGAACTTTCAACGTGGGAGCCACGCTTGAAGCCCTCGTGCAAGAGCGATGCCACATAATGTCCGCCACTCCCACCCTCGTCAAAGCCCTGATGGCACATCCCAACTTCCCCAGCGTTGATCAACTTGATCTTCGCATCGTCACCATTGGAGGCACATCAATCGGACCAGAAGACATCCGACTTTGTTGTTATGGTCTCGGTGCGCAAATGGCGATTCAAGTATTCGGCATGAGCGAAGGTGCTCCCATCATTACCTGGAAGAGAACCGACCCTGATTTGGTCGACAGCTGGCATCCGGGAGTTGGCAAGGTTTTGCCAGGGGCTGCAGTGAAGATCTGCCGGCCCGAAACGCGTGAAATACTACCCCGATCGGAGATCGGCGAATTACATATTGGCGGCACATCTGTCATATCGAAATATTACAACAGGGATTCTGATGGGGCCATGTACACTGATGAAACAGGCAATTGGTTAGTGACCGGCGACCAAGCCAGAATTGACGACAAGGGAATTGTGTATATTCTCGGGAGATATAAAGATCTTATCATTCGAGGTGGTGAGAATATTTATCCCATTAAGATTGAACAGGAGCTTCAGCAACTCAAAGGACTACAGGTAAGCCGCCAGATCTACTATGACAGGGATGTTACTAATATATCGCCAGGTTCAAGTTGTTGGCGTACCAGATGATCTGGCTGGCCAAGTCCCTGTCGCCGTTGTTGTTCTACCAGACGATGTTACAAAATCGCAAGTGATCGAAAAGGCCAGAACTGCAGATCAACGTTACGCTTTGGATGGCGTGTACACACTCGAAGAACTTGGTCTAAAGGCGTTTCCTTTGACATCGCTTGGTAAAGTGAAGAAGGAGCATCTCAAGAAGCTAATTCTGGAACTTCGTCAACCAAAACCTCCGCCCAAGACAGTGGTCAAGGCAGCCATCACCAAAGGCGCTGCACCGCCGCCGTTTGTCCAGAAGCTACTCGGCATTTGCGAGCAACTTACTGGAACTCGACCTGCGATAACAGAGAGCTTCAAGTATCTTGCCGACAGTATTACTCTGCTGCGCTATTGTGATCAAGTACTGCGTGTTTGCGGTCAAAGACTATATCTACAAGATTTTCTCGAGAACGATACAATTGAGAAGCAAGCGCAGCTCCTCGTTTCTCGAAAGTTCCAACAAGCACGCCTCGTCATCGCTCCCGAGGTTCCAAAACCCAACTTCCAGCAAACCAAACAATTCATTCAAGCCGCTCCAAGCTATACTCAAGAAATCACAACTCTCCCCAAGGATTGCAAGGACAAGGACAAAGACACGTTCTACCACGCCAGACGCGCCGTGGTACGCGCTGGCCTCTCCGCCTCGGACATCGAAGACGTCCTACCCATCCGACACTCGCTGCATCGGACGGCGATTGGATCCCGTCCGCAGTCCTACCACAACCGCATGGTCTTTCGCATCTGCAACGTTGCTCAGCATCAGATTCTGCGCGCCCTCGAAAAGGCGCTGGCCTCGAGGCCGATGCTCAGGACCGTTGTGTTCCCTGACTCGAACCGTATCCCGTTTCACGCCGTGCTGGCTTCCAGTCCTGCTCTCCTCTCCCAGCTTGTTCATGAGGTTGAGGTCGAAACGGAGGAAGATGCATGGGAGATCTTCAAGGATGGCTCTGGACATAGTCATTCGTCGCCGTTTATGTTTCAAGCAGAGTTGGTGAGGACGTTTGGAGGGCAGGGCTTTCTTTGCTTTACTTTTAATCACTCTGTTATTGATGCGCTGTCAATCACGAACTGGTACCACGATCTCGATCACTGGATCCAAGACATAAACACAAACATCCCTGCACTGACACCCTACCGGCTCTTTTCCGATCTGTTTACTCAATATGAAGACAGCGAGCCTGCGCAGAACAGTGTTGCTTTCCACGTTCGCAAGCTTCGAGGTATCTCTCGCTACGGTCGCGCACTATGGCCTCCGCAGAAGGCACCTGGTGTGATGATTTGCAACGATGAAGGATCATCATATGCCAGAGAACGACGTCAAATTCGCAGTCAAGTCTGGAACGGTGAATGGGAGTGCCGCGCAAATGAATTTCAGTACCCAAGATCTGGTCGCGTTCTAGCATTGTCGGGTCTCACAAAGCTGCAGAATGAACATTATATCCACCCTTCACTATTTACGAAGAGTGCTATCATTCTCTTCAACGTTCTTCAAACTGGTTCCTCTCACGCACTCCTCAACGTCTGGGAAAGCGGTCGCTCATGGCCGTTTGTACCAAAATGGATGAACAAACTTCTTCCCCCACCGATGAGCATTGACGGTCCTACCGTCCAATGGGTGCTTAACATGATAGAAGTTATTCGTAACGAAACAGTTATGGAGTTTCTTCAGCGCATGTTAGCTGAGAGAGATGAAGGCAAGCAATATGAGCACGTCCCCTGGAATAAGGTGATCCAAAAGCTCGACGACGAAGGACCAGCCGCCGTCGACGCATCCTTCAGACAAGCATTCGTCTGGGACGTTTCCATGGCCGCAAGTTTCTCAGGCGGACCATCACATTTCAAGACTTTTGAACCTGTCGCTCGCTACGACTGGCCAGACTGGTAAGCAACCCTCACCTCCTCCCTCCCAGTAACTCAACTAACATCTCACAGTGGCTTCTTTTGGAACGCATTCATGATTGACGCAGTGAATTTATATTTCATCGCATCTTGGGATACGGCGCAGATGAATGACACGGAAGTTGATGGGCATTGTGATGGGCTATCTGATGTTTTAAGAAAATTGGGAAATGAGAGTAACTGGGATAAGAAATTGAGGGATGTGTTTGATTTATGATAATGATGTTATGAATGGATGGATGGGTATTGGGAGGCGTTCTGAGTTATCACTTTAACTGATTCATGTTTGTTGTCAATTTGTTATATTCAAGGGTTTAAATGGCCAAACAATGCGCTCGCTTGCTTGTAGTAAAATATAAAGATATGTGGCTGTGATATCTTCCACAGCCTAGTATAAGTTCCTGACGCTGCCTCCGTCATCCTGGGCATAAGGCTTCTTCCTTTGCCCTTCCTTCTTCCCAAATCCCTTCTTGTAAGAACCATTCTTCTCCAACTCTTTATTCTTTGTAGAGGGTATCTGAACTATGCCCTCTGGGGGCTTTCCGAGGCTAGCCTGGGTGGATGTCGTGTGTCGAAGCAGATACTTGATAGTCCTTCTCTTGGAATGCAATATGTGGCTGTGAAGTGAGACTCACTTCTTTTCTCAGAAGGAGGCTTCGCTGAACCGACAGTCTCTGTTATTCGTTTTGCTCTCGACCTATCAGAAGTTGATATCGGTGTGCAGTGACCCTTTAGGGACTCTGCCAGGGGCTTTTTAAGCAGAGGGTAACCTAATCTGTTGCCTGTACGGCCTCTGAAAGCGAGGTTTCGTATGTCGGTATGTATCTCTTGCCTTTTGCAATAGCCTTGATTTGTGAAAGGCAGCAGGGAATAAGTGTGTAGCCAGTGTTGAGTAAGTTTTCGGGCTTGGCTGGCCCAGGAGGTCTCAGCAAGTTTGCCCATACAATATGGACTTCACTTCTGCCATTGACCTTTGACCTTATGTGCCTAACATGTTGAGGTATGTCTTTGATCCTCAAAGATGAACTCAACAGTCTCCCATGGAGGGTTTACTACCCCTCTGAGGTCTTGAGTTCAGGGACCTGGAAGTCAGATGCTTTGGCTGCTTTACTCCTGAGCTTAGAGCAGACGACCATTTGCAATCCGGCATATTGCCCTGCAAGTCGTTGGCGGTAGATAAGCAGCCGACTCCTCTTAGCCTGACGTTCGACGGCTGTTGTCTTGAGGTCAGAAATACCACTCTGGTATGTAGAAGATGTGTTTGTCTTGCGTTTAGATCTATGAGTTTTGAGTATAGAACAACAAGTAGTTTTGCTGTTTGTGGAAGATGCAACATGGGCATCATGCTCCCGAAGAACGTCCTCTAAAGATCGTGATAGAGGATGATCGATGACTTCTTGTGCGAGATCGAGGTTTTCTGAGAACTTTGGCACACGGACGGGCTGTGTAGAAGATTCCATTGTGTTGGATATGGATAGAGATGTGATGGATAGATTGTGAGTTATCCAAGATTGTATAGCAAGCGAGTGTATAGCAAGCGATGGAAATGGCAAGCGAGCGTATAACAAGAGGTCTGTATAGCAAGGAATGAATATGTTTGGGAAATGTTCTGGGGAAGCGGAATGGCTGTCCTGGACGTGAATATATAGCCTGTTCAAAACTTTCTTTGAACAAACTTCTCATCCTCTGGTTGTGTGCCCTTTTCCAATGAAATACCAATAGGGTTGTGAAGAAGTGTTTTAAGTTCTATTAACTTGAACAATGAGTCGACAAAGGAGAACTCAATATCAAGAAGTGAACATAAAGAAGTTCGGCGAAGAACACGGACCATATGTTCGTGCGAATATCTTCACCAATTCTTTGTTCTCAACCATTGTTCAAAGACACTCCCACTAGACACTGTCTAGAATTATTATATAACTTGGTAATGTGAATGTCAATATCTCTCTTCTTTCTTCATCAACTTCTAAAGTTTCTTCACCCTCAACTTCTTCACTCATCTTCGAGCCTGAGCTTTGTACTGGTTACTTATACACAGGCTAAAATAACACCACGATTCATTTTGATCATCAAGGTTTGTATAACTCCCCTCTTCTCTTTAAATTTTTTCATTTTTCTGCTAAACTCAACCCAAATCGCAATCATGGGTTTCTTTACTAGCGGTCGTCAGCATTACCACGAGCCTCTCCCCCTCCGTCGACCAACCTTTATCGACAACCCCTCTTCGTTCTCGCAATGCAAGCGCAGTCATAGGCCCTCTCCTCTCGACTTGACCGATGTGGACACCGAGGCAAAGGCTAAGTTGCCTGTGGTAAACTCTCAGCTGTCTAGCCATACCTTCTGGGTGCAGTTGCTCGCTGAGTGTAGGGACGTGAGTCCTTTGTCTTCGCCCATCGAGCGTAGGTCGGTCGATGCCGATAGACAGTTGGATAGTGAAGCTCAGTCTTCTGAGCAAGGATACATCCTCGTGTCTCCTTTGAGTGCGCTTGGGTCGACTGAACCAAACTTCTGCGTATCGCCCCTGGATGAGTATGACACTGCGCACACTAACAGTCTTGGTGAGTATGAGTTTGTTCTTGCGTCTGCTAGTACAGAGAGCGAAGGTTGGTCTGCTATCGCACAACCGAGCTCAGAAGATCCCATGTCCGCTGGCGGAGTCAGCCTTTGGTCTAATCCCTTCTCAGATGAGCACGAGGACAATTCTCTCTCCCCAGTTGATCCGGCTTCCGAAAGAGCTCTGGAAGAATTCAATTCCGGCTCTCCTGATATCTATTCACCTGATGAACCATTCGTATCAGCCGAGCACGAGGAAGATTCTCCAGTTTCGCCCTCCTTCGAGAGAGCTCTGGAGGAGCTCAGTTCCATCTCCCCTGGTATCGCTTCTTTCGATAAACCATTCGTATCAGAGGAGCGGGAGGAGCACGAGGAGCACGAGGACAATTCTCTTGACTCCCCAGTTTCTCCGTCCTTAGAGTCAGCTCTGGAGGAGCTCAATTCTATGTCTCCTGACAACTTCTCACTTGATGAACCATTTGTATCAGCCCAGGAAGAGCTTGGTCCATCATCAGACCCCTTTTCACCTAACTATGAGTACACTCCTTCCCCTGACATCTCCCCAGTTCATGGTTGGACTATAGTGACTCAAGATTGGAGCCCTGTGTCTGAACACGGTGCTGTTAGCCATTTCTCTGACGATTCTAGTGATGACGGTCTTGAGATCCAACATGTACGACAACGGGCATCCTATCAACCCGTCGTGACGCCGGAGGTTTCTTCTGCGCATGATGGTGTCAACACCGCCGGATACGTAGCATACCCTCCTCGCCCATTTCTGATGCGTAGCGCTGGTGGTGGTTACGGATACATCACCGATGCGGCTCTTCCAGCAAGTCGTTATGGAACCTTTGGCACTGAGGATCCGTCGACTCCTCGATCGCCATGGTGTGACGAGAGCGAGACCAGTGTGCTACTCCGCTCACATACTATGGACGAACATCTCGACGGTGGGTGTAGTGCTTGGGACGACGTTTTCTTCATTGTCATGTCGCTGCTCTTCTTTGCTATCTCCAGCATCTATGTATTCGTGCTGCTTTCAGTCCTGCAGCATCTGGTGGTAAGTCGTTGAAGAGAACTTGTAGAGAAGCAGTTACGGCGCGGCTGACTCCCAGGAATTCAGAGTTGGATATAGGTAAGTATAGGACAAAGTCTTCCTAGGCACCAGGATGTCAGAAGAATTGGCCGGCAAGAGCATAAGAGACGAAATAATTTAGTCATCTTATGCAAGCTTAGGCTAGCAATTAGGCTACTTTATCTCTGTGGCCTAAGCCTTAGAGGACAATTCTTCTGACACCCTGACGCCCCTGGAGTTTAGAGTTGGATATAGGTAAGTATAGAGCAGAATTCTCTTTGGATGGATTGTAGGTTATGTTTCCCATGTAAAGATTGGTCTTTGAGATAGGCAGTCTGCTGGCAGACAATCAGATTGAAAAATAAAAAGAAAAAGCGTTGGATGAAATAAATACTACCATTAAATGTGATATGAAACTATAAACCCAAGACATCAAGCTCTTAAGCGATGTCTTTCCAATCCCATGCTAAAAACAGCAACATCAAATGCGCCCAACACCATACTTTCATCAAACATCATACATCGCTTACTCCTGCTTATCCCTATCCTCGTCCTCATCATCCTCCTCAGCACCCCAATCCTTAAAGCCTTGGCCTTGAAGCCAGCTAACACCCTTGCGCCAGTTGGTCTCGCGGATTGCTTGCGCATCCTTCTCGTAGACAACACCAGTGACCATGAGGGCCAGCATAAAGACCCAGACGTCACCACCCTTCATGCTCTTCCACCAGCGTCGCTTAACACCAACCTTCCAGAGGCTGTCGACGCTAGTGCGAGCGCTGTACAGGAACATTCCGCGACCGTTCTTTCGCTCGATAAAGGCCCAGAGACCAGCGAAGAAACCGCCGAGGAAGACGCGCTGGGTTGCTAGGACGTGGCGGGGTAGCCATTGTTGGAAGAAGCAGAGTGAAGCCCAGGCTGTGGAGAGGGCACCGGTTGCGAAAGTAGACATGCGGAGAGCCTTGGTGATGATTTGCTGGAGAGTTGCCAAGGGGCTGTGGTAGAGGCTGGAGAATTTGGGAATGACGGTGAGCGCGGAGAACACTGCGACGAAGAATCGAGCAAATGGTGGGAAGGATTGAAGCCAGAAAGTCAGATAAGTTCGAGCGCACGATGGGTCGCCCGGGTGCAGTGTTGCGCATGAAAGCGATGTGATGAGCGGGTGAGCTCGAGATGTCAAAGGTCCGATAACACTGATGCTAGGAGGGAGAACCTCCTTTCCTGGGAACAAAGTCGGTGAGACGTAGGCACTATAAATAAGTCAGTAATAGGTCTTTCTCGCAGATTTGTGTACTTACGGCCAGTTGAGGCGTGCCATTTGAGCCAAGCTATCAACAATCTCAGAAGTCTGAGGCCACTTGAGACCTTGCGGCCAATCCTGAGGTCGCGGGTGCAGATAAGCCGATGAGCTGTTGAAGAACAAGTCTCCAATCTTAGGGAAACAGTCCCTGTCAAAGACAGCTGCGTGGAGAAGCTGTCCAAAAGCAAAAGGCTGCAGCATCCAGCTTCCGAACCACCAAGGTCGCTCCCTCTTAAGACCGTTCTTCTTACCCCAGATAAGACCATCAGCCTCACAGAAGTTCCAACCAAACTCCAGAGCACGGAAGATGGTGTAAATGGCGATGGTCACTCGCATCTTCTGAGCTGGGTAGATACCTAGAGCAAGACCAGCGAATGAGGCACCGATGGCGGGCGCAGAAGGCGATGTCAGCATCGCTGCAGTTCGAGGGTTGCGCGAGCGGAAAGGCTCAACTTGGGGATCGAGCAGATGCACGCGCAGTCGAGTAAAGAAGCGGAAAAGAATTCTGTAAAGAAGAAGAATGGTCGATAGAGAAATGGACAATCTCAGAGCAGGAGACTTGTAAAAGGGCTTCTTTTGCCCTTTCGTGTTGGCTCTGTCAAACGTATTAGCGGTGTATATCAGACCTCATCGGTAAGCTACTCACTCCTCCTTGCCCATTCTCTTCGCGACAGCGTCCCATCCCTTCATACCCAAAAACGTCATCACAAACACCCTCAGCGCATGACGAATCGTCCTAGCATTATAATCATCGCCTCCCTTTGGAGGCTTCAGCGCTTTCTCCACGCGGTTCGGCGTAGGCGTTGATTTGCGAAGCACGCGCGAGCGAGAGATAACGTATTTATGTAGAGCAGCATATTCGTGAGCTGAAATGGTGTAACGCAGCGTGTTTCGAAGAACAGGGTCGTTCGTAGCGGCGGATGATCTGGAAGATCGCGAGCTTGAGGCATCGCTAGAAGACACGGAGTAATCCATGATATTTGGTGTTGGTAAGGAGCGGATGTGGTGGTGGTGTTATTATTATCGTCAGTTCGGTTAAGGATCGTGTAGTTTATCGGTTGCTTCGCGATGGCGTGTGCGCGGTTCCACGAGCTGAGCTCCAGCGGCGCATTCGAGCAATAGCCATCAAGTACGTCTCAAAGACAATAATAATCAAAAAGATCTAGACTCGAGTTGTGCAGCGAAATAGCTGAGAGTCCAGATCGATGCACTCACATCTGTTATCAATGACGGAGGGAGAGATGGGAAACAGGAGGGTGAAATCACAAGAACCTGGAAATGAGCAAGACGACGTAAAGTGGAGATTCAAGACCTCGGCTTCTGGGCTTAGCCCACTACAGGAACGCATGGATAACAAGACCCTGCTGAGATTGTCCCAGTTAATTAAAGTCATGCTCTATTGACGAATGAAGAGTCCAGAATGGGTCAAACTTACAGGGGTTCCCCGCCCTCGGATAGCTGATTGACTGCTATTCTTCAGCCAAGACCATCACCGTCACATGAAAGAACAGACGACTTTCCAACTTCTCGGTCCAGCTAGTTCAACCTACCCAAAGAAGCTTCTAACCCGATGGAACTAGGCCATTAAAGCATTAAAGCATAACCAAGCGTTGCATCATGGAGTTGGGCACAGGTAATCTGGGGTATCAAGCCATTCTCAAAGATGCTACCTAATATCATCTTACTACGTATCTCTCAAATCGAGAGATACAGCAACGCATACTCCATTCGATGCCCTAACTACCTGACCTTTTTAAACTTCCAAAATCACTCATCATTCATCATAATCCTCCATCCTAATCATGTCCTCAACCGTGCGTGATGTGATGCCAGGACGAGTGAGAGTGAACCACCATGTGAGCCCTGGCATGCATGTAGAATCATTAAAGTACTTTTTGTTTCTTCTTTTCTTTTGCCTTCCGTACCCCAAAAGTCCAGTCCCAGTCATTAAAAACATTCCTCGCTTCAAAGGCCCTAATGATGACATGTCCCCAAACGCCGTTCATCAACCAAAGGTCTCCCAAGCGCATCGCATCGTATTGCCGCACGACACCCTTGCCAAAGGATTCCTCAAGTATGACATGTTTGCAATGAGAGTAGTCAGAGCGCACTCGCGTACCCAAGGCTCTGATAAGTATGTGTACAGTCACGTAACTAGCAGCGGAGATGATGTGATGTGATGTTTCATCATTGTCCACATAAACCCATAATATCATCCGTCAAATCGAAAAGAAAACACAGCATTAACCAAGTTGCTTTCAAGGATATGCTGCTTGGGTTGTCGTTTGCGAGTTCGTGAGAGGAGCCCAAGTCCGGGTGAGAGTTGGGCTCTCTGAAGGTCCAAAAGGAAGGATCTCCTCCTGCCAGCCGAGAGCACCCCAGGGACCGATGTAGTTGCGCGGCTCCGGGGTGGAGAGCTGGCTAGAGACGATCTCCCATTGTGGGATCTGTTGGCTCTTGACCATCTGAACAAGGCGGAATCGACGTCGCTCTCTCTCAGCCACTGTGTCCTTGACAGCGCGGAAAACTGCATCTGCGTTGGGCCATGCAGTTCCGTTGTTGGTTGCGTTTTCCAACAGCGCCTTCAGTGTCTCGAAGGGGAGGTTGAGAAGAACGCGAGAAAGAACCGCATTGAGTGGTGTTCGCTGTTGAGATGCACCGGAGGCGTCGGAAGATGGCGACATCTTGCCTTCGGTCAGAGAAAGGTCACCAAACTGGATACCCGAGATTTGCTGGGAGCGACGTCCCTTGCCCAGATGCACCGAAGTTCCTCTAGCAATTGGTGGGGGCGAAAGCTTGCGGGTCGTGGCATTGCTAGTCGGGGCAGCTTGGGGGAGACGAGAGCAGTTGGAGGGGTCGGTAACTGAAGTGTCAATCTTGAAGTTGGGGTGAAGGTTGTTGGCGATGAAAGAGATGATCTCGTTCAGAATGGCTCGAGATCCATCACCATACTTGAACACATCATAGGAACCTTCATCCCGATGACCCTCCAGAGCAAACTCCAGAGCCTTCTCTACCGTCTGCAAGTTCAAGAGCTGAATGGCAAGCTCACATCCACGTCGAGTGACCGGGTCCCAGTGAAGGAGATGTCCAGAGGCAGCATATCCCAGGGCGAAGTCGAATCGCTCCATGAGTGAGCCAGCGTCGGTGGCAGCACTCTGCTTGGGGTCACCGTGAGATGGGTCGAACAGAGGTAGTCCATAGAGGCGCTGTATGGCAAAGTAGAACGATTCTGACTGGATCCACTTGCTGTCTGTTTCGAGAACAAAAGGAGGAAGGGGTGCCATGCTGTGTCGAGGAAGCCCCTTTGACATGGCGTTTGCGAGCTCGGAACTGCGGGCGAAGATGATTCGATGACCAGGCATGTAAATTGGAGGTTGTTTGTTGGCATACCGGAGTTCCAGAACACAGTCGGCAAACTCAGGAGCTCCAAATTGGCGTCGGAAGTATTCAACGAGTCCTTCGGCGTCATCCATGGAAGACATCATGTGTGGAGGAGGACCGGCGTTCGACATCATGGGCGGGTATTCAGGACCTCCGAACATTCGACCGGGGTGGTTTGGCGACTGGGTGTCCTCCACTGGGCCCGAAACACCGTTTCGCACTGGGGCTGAAGCGAATTGCCCATAAACGCTGACATCATCTGGAGGACCGGATGCCTGTGAATCATGATAGCTGTGTGGAGTGGGAGGTCCAAAGTTGTTGCCAAATGGGGGGAACGAATCCATCGGTCCATAAGCCATCGTGGGTCTTCCGTAGTTATCGAAAGTGGTGACAGGAACGTGCTCCGCGCCGTAACCTATCATGTGAAATCCGTTGGTACCGGGAGCCATGTAGGGAGGTTGACCATTGGGTACTGGCATACCAGGAGGAGGGGCAATGCCTCCAGATAGAGGAGCTGGAGATGAGCTTGTCGAGCCATGGAAAGCACCGAAATGAATGCTTCCATTGCTGGGATGCGGCTGGTGAAGGGGCGGCCCGTTAGGCATCGGGGGTCGAGGGCCACGCATATCGCCGTTCGCAGTTGGTCCCATGGGTCGGCCAGAAGGTGTGAAAGCGGGAGGCATCTGGTATCGACCAGGTGGAACAGCGGAAGGGGGTCGAGTCTTGTTCATCTTTGGAAGATGCTGGTTGTCTAGATTTGAGTTGTGAGTATTGAGATACTCTTCATAAAATTGAGGCACCTCACCAGCCTGGGCTTTGCCTTCACCCTTGCCCGCGATTCCGTTTGGCTTTTCGTTCATTTCAACAGGGACCTTGTCGGACGTTTGAGCTCCAGCAGCAGTTTGGTTCTTGGTGGTGGACTGATCGGCGTGGTCTGAGACTGCAGAGTTTTTGTGGGTGTCTTCCTTCTCGCTGGTGGTAGCCTGCTTGGGGACAGCTGCGACTGTGGCTGGGTAACTTTGCGTCAGTATAGAGTTCCAAGTTTGGGTTTTGTCGAGGCAGATTTCATTCGTACCAGAGGAATTGTTCGGCTTAGCTGGCTCGGCAGTATCCTTTTTAGCCTTGGAGTGACTATCCGCCTTGGTCTTGGGAACTTCCTTCTCAGCCTTGGGAGCTGAAGTCGAAACTGGGCTGGAAACTGAGCTAGCAGCCGCAGCAGAAGCTACAGATTCAGCCTTCTTGACCTCATTACCATTCGTGAGCTTCAATTCGGAGGCCGGGGTCGCATCAGGTTCCTGGGTCGTGGCAGAAGCAGCACTGGCCCGAGCGGCGGCAGCTTCCTGACGCTTCACATAAGGCAGTGGAATAGCGGGGACGACGGAGGGCTTGGAGGAGTGAGCAGGCTTGCTCCCTCCAGGTCGACGAGGCTTCGTGTTGCCGTTGGGCGCCATCTCATGGGCGGGATCGTTTGCGGTTCGGCGGGGAAGTTATCGACGAACAGGGAGGGGAGGTGGGCAATGGCAATGGCCCAGACCTCAACGGAGGATTCGGAGGGAGGGAAGCTCTACGGATCTAGAGGAAGAGGCATGGAGAGCAATCGTGGTCGATTTCGTTGAGAAGCCCTGCGGTCGGATATGGGCTTGGAAAACGTGGCCGTGGATCGGAGGCGAACTGGCGACACACTAGAAATGAGGGTCCGGGTCTGCAGCTATTTTTGTGCGGAGAGCAAGAGCTCAACCAGGAGCAGATTGTCTTGGATGAAAGGTGGGTATCTTCAATGAGGGTGATTAAGGAATGAGGGTAAGAGTATCAAGACTTCAACAGAGCCTTGCGCGATGGAAGGGTGATGGGTGATGGTTAGGATTATGACCTGGAGAATGATGATGTCGAGAGGTCAAATTGGTTGAAGGTGCTGTGCTTCCAACGGCTTCTAAAGATGGAGAACAGTCGCAAGGTATTGGGGCATTCGTCACAATTTTTCTTGAAGCCTCCCCGCAGGTAGATCCACTAAGGTTTAGGGGCCTAGCGGTAGTGGGATTAGCGCCGTAGACAGCCTCCCGGTCCACTCCCGTCACTGGCAATTGACCAAGGGGTAGCAAAAAGTTGAGACTGAGACTGGGATGACAGAAATATTAGATTCGTGAGTCACTCAAGTTTAACTTAATTATTTCGTCTGTTGTGTTGATCTCTTAAAGTTTTCGGTGACCGCAGCAAACAGCCCGGGCTTGAGCATTCTTGTACGGATACTGTACAGTCACTAACAAGCAGCAGCAGCAGCCATCCATCCGGCTTCCGATGTCCCTCATCAACAGCAAAAGTTTCATCTATGTCGATCTTGATAGGCTGAACCGCAAGTTTGCCCGCGGATCATACATGTCGGCTGCCTTCAACATGGCTGCCTGCTGCATTATGCTTCTGATTGACGAAAGTTTGGTGACTGGACACTTGTTCATCTCTTGCATCACAGCTTAACCTGAGAACGCATGTCTTGCATTAAGTCTACACGCTGTATTAAATATTGCTATCTAATCACTGCTCTAATCATGCCGGTCGCGAAGCAGATCGTCAGCACTGAAACATTGAAGCATTTGCTGAACATGCCCTGAACGCCTTACTAAGACGCGAGTTTGCAGGTAATGTTTGGTTTGTTGAACCAAGATGCGCCTGCAAGCCCGCCATTGAATAAAATCCAGAAGAGTTGCGTAGAAACATAAACTCCCATCCCATTAATATACTCTCAAATTACTCGTCGCCGCTTATAATCCTGGCGACAAGGACGTAGAGGAAGATTGCCGCACCGGCACATAACAGTTTGTTGCGGAATATAAACCCTGCACCCGCATCTCTTTGTTGGTTGACAACATCGACAACGGCTTGTGTTTGATGTCCGCTGGTTCCAGCAATGCCCAACTGAGGTCGACAGGATCCATTGTTGTCAGCATCTAATCGGTTGCCGGTAACAGGGTCAACTTTGTTCTTGGTCATCCACTCCCAGTTCTCGGCATCGACCTCGGGCCACTCTCCTCGGAACTTGGCACCACCGTCGCCAGCCTTGACATTGCCCTTTTGTGGGTTGCTCTTCAAATGTGAGCCGTTGCCAGTTGAGTTCCACCAGCGCGATCGAGCGGCAAGATATTTTCGTTCGGCAGCTGTGCTAGAAACAGATCCAGTTGTCATCTCTTCGCTTGTCATGAATGAGAGTAGTCCGATCAGAATGGTAGAGACCTCCCAGGCAGGGTTGAAGGACTTGGGGTGGAAATCGGAGATTGACAGACATAGGCGCGTTGATGGCTGGAATCGGCCGGAGGGGGTGTGCATGCGGATGGCGGGAGGAGCGAATGGGTAGTTCGGGGGGAACATGAGAGTACCCCAGTACTGGCCGCCATGATAAGGAGTGTTCTCAGGCCCAGTGATAATATAGTGCCATCTAGTAATAATGTCAGTAAAGTTTACTCGCGATCAAGCGATTCGGCCGTGACGTAACGTACTCCAGGATGTTAGACTCGGATGGGTGAGCGACGATATAAGGAGGAGGGTTCTCTGAGATGGTTTTGTATTCGCGTGTCAACTAGAAACAAGAATCAGTAAGGCGCATTGGGTCAACAAACTCAATCATACATACACGCTTGGTGGCGGCTTTGCTGGCCATACTGACGATCGTCAAGTGTTGGGCGTAGAGAGGTCAAAGAGAATGGGACAGATTGCGGGTCGCGTGAGTCGCAAGACGTCGAAAGAAGATCTAGTCTAAAGGAGAGATCGTCGTCTAGGGAAGGAAAGTGAAAAAGAAAAAAGAGAGCGCTTTTTCCGAATGCTCCAAACCTTTGGGATGTTATATGCTACACGGGTGATGTGAAGACGAAACAGAGTTGAGAATGGATGAATAGAGAGGAACCCAGGGAGCGACGTATCCTAGGCGCTGGGGTCCCGCTAGGTCCGGATAGTGTTTGTGGCTGTGCATCACATGCTGTTATGACGAAGTTTATCAGGAACAGGAACCCGAAGCAAAAAGAGGTAAGCGCCACAGTCGAAGTCGAGCCACAGGATTATCAGGGTCGGAGCTCGGAGAGTACGTACCGAATCGTAAATTGGAAGCTGGCCGGGGTCCAACCTAAGTGGTTCGACACTTCAAAACGGCATCGTGAGGGCTTGCAAGTAACATCTCGGTTCGTTGGGCTGCAAAAATGGCTGCACTTCCTGGCTCGACTGGGGGTCCGGTAATGACATTTTATCCCCAAACTCTGTAAGAGCAAATTGTCTAACATGCAATAGGCTATGGACCCTTTCAGCAAGCTTCATTCCGACACCGGTTCTTTGTTGCA
This sequence comes from Fusarium caatingaense, assembly GCA_013624355.1. Lineage (NCBI taxonomy): Eukaryota > Fungi > Ascomycota > Sordariomycetes > Hypocreales > Nectriaceae > Fusarium > Fusarium caatingaense. The sequence continues at coordinate 30,545 of JABKKP010000359.1, forward strand.
CGAGGCAGAGTCGAGGCCTGAATTTCAACAAACACAGGATGAAGCTAAGCAACGGCGTATGGCGCGGGTGGTATGTACTCCGAGACATACATAGTTTCCTCGATCAGAGCTAATTTGGTTTAGATCAATGATCAGCAATTGGCGCCCATGACCGTTAACGAACTTCGAGTTCATGGTGCGGTCAATACACGAATGGAATTCCTCGACCCCATTTTCCACCCACTTGTTACCGATAAGAACAACGAAAACTCAACCGTTGGAGGAGTTGTAGACCAGCTTCGCATCATCAGCAACAAGCTTGACGGTCTTCGTATGTTTATGCTACAAACTCACCGCAACACCAAACTAACCGACTTATAGAAATCTTCCAACCTCAGCCCGAAGTCTTCCTTACATCCGCACAGCAGACAGACCCCTCCACCTCCCCCACCGACGTCAACATCGATATCCGAGTCAAGGAGCTTTCACGATTCAAGCTGCAAACTGGTACCGATGTCGGCAATGGAGAAGGATCTGCCTATGGTTCGCTGCTATGGCGAAACATGTTTGGTGGTGCTGAGATGCTGGAGTTGAATGCCAAGGCCGGCACACGCACACGCTCGGCTTACAGCGCCAACCTCACAGCGCCCGTCTTCAGCAACCCCGATATGAGAATATCGCTGGAGGGTTTGGCTTCCGCTGCTGAGAAGCCATGGGCATCGCATGAGGAAGTTCTCAAGGGTGGAACCCTGCGTTTCTCTTGGCTGAATGAACAGCGTGATAAGCAGTCCGTTGAGTACTCTGGTATCTGGCGTCAAATTACTGGTCTGGCCGAGGGTGCCAGCCCGACTGTGCGAGCAGACGCCGGTGACTCTATTAAGAGCGCCATTAAGCACACATTCCTCAGAGAGAGACGTGATAACCCTCAGCTTCCTCAGAATGGTTACATGGTTCGATCTGGTCTTGAGGTCGCTGGTCTTGGTCCTCTCGCTGGTGATGTTGCTTTCTCCAAGGGTGAGATTGAGGTTGGCGGTGCTGCCCCTATCCCCCTTCCTGGTATCAGCGGACGAACAGGTATTTCCATCGGTGGTGGATTGAGACTAGGCCTGCTTTGCCCTCTGCCTCTCGGATATGAGTTCGGCAGCAAGCTTCGCTCCACTCGCATCAACGACCGCTTCCAGCTTGGAGGACCTACCGATGTCCGTGGCTTCAAGCTCGGTGGCCTCGGTCCTCATGACGGTGTCGACTCTGTCGGGGGTGATGTCTTCGCTGCTGGCAGTGTTAACATGCTTCTCCCCGTCCCCTACAAGGGTCCCGACTCTGGTCTCCGATTCCAGCTCTTTGCCAACGGTGGTCGTCTGGTTGCTCTCAAGGACCCCAAGAAGTCCTCTTCCCAGGAGATGTCCGGATCAGATGTTCGAAATGGTTTAGTAAACGCAGTTGGAGAAGTCTTCAACGGTGTTCCCAGCGTCGCTGCTGGTTGTGGTCTAGTGTATGCGCACCCCGTCGCACGATTTGAACTGAACTTCAGCTTGCCTTTGGCTCTAAGGAAGGGAGAGGCTTCCACCAAGGGACTGCAGGTTGGTGTCGGAATCAACTTTTTGTAAATAAAAATATAGATATCCATGTGGCTTGAAATTCCGCTCTAGCAATTCATACCCTTGTTCTTGGAGGATGACTACACTGGTAGTCTGCGAATGCCCTCATGAGTGTATCCCAGTGTGATAAGAAGTTGATCACATGTGACATTCTGTGGGGTTTTGAAACCTTATCGCACGTCTGTCTGTCCCCTTATATACATGACTTCCCGAACAGAGTATGGAAGGAATAATTTGCTGAAGCTCTTGTTTACCGGGCTGCCAAGTCCAGTTATTAACATTGTGACGAATGCGAGTGTGAGCTCCTCGAGGGGACAGTGTTGCAGGATCGTAATCGCCCTCATGAGGCTCTTCTACATCCATCATGGGACGTCCGTTCTGTCCGGCCTTACCATGATGCTCTCAAGTCAAGACAACCCAAATTGTTTATACGCAGGGATACAGCGATTTTAGTCCTCAATTGTGTGTGCACTTCATACATAGAGTCCGAGCTCGAAACCTCAACGTTATGCACTTCGTCCACATTTCATGTGAGACACGCATCTTTACAATAGGCTATTACTTCAATACACCACGGACCAATATGCAATGCCAGGACACTTCCAATTTTCTCCAGCATTTCCCAGCACAAGCAACACGTTGTAAGTTTCTCAAACAGCGAGCCGGATAGTTGAAGACTTCAAGTGGTCCAATATCGTTCGTGAGTGTCATCTATGCGGTAGTCAGTTACCCTACAACCTCGCGGCCAACAACACGGTAGTGAGATGGAATTATGGCTAAGAATAATCCTTGCCTTGCTCATATCATTTTTACTTCTTTGCAGAACAATACATGAGGACATAGCCGTGTCTCACATTGTTGTTGGCCCTGAATGTTTCTGCTTGACTGATCGGCACCATGCATACATACAAATGCAAGACAGCCCGTGCTTTCATCGCTTTGATCTTCCGTCAAATAATCGCCGAAAGTACCTCGGTATTGAACACGCAATTAAGCTTAAAGATCTCTCATAAAGCAAGGGCATTTCACCATAAGATCTGCATCTTGTTCAGCATATACGCCCTTGCATGCCGGTCCCCGTCCGCTCCCGTAAGTCGCCGTGTTGTGGGGCCCGGTACTCCGGAGACTTTTTACGGGTGATAACCAACAAGACCCGGAAGGATCATGGATGCAGAGCGGCCGCTTTCCCCAGAGACCAACATGATACCCTGCCTCTGGGAGAAAAAAATAAGGCGCGCCCTTCCAACACCAAAATGCACCGAAATCACAGATCTACAGTTCGGTGTTTTTCTTTCACCTTTAGGCCTACCACTCACCGACAGTAAGATCCGATAGCCCACGGATGCGCACAGTATCCGGTCAGCTTTTCACCCTGCATTGCGTACGCACAGAAGTACGTAGGACTATAGTAAGACGGGCAGTTGCGGACAAACACGAGCACTTAAAATACGTCCAGTTGAGGCTAAGTTTAGTGTTCAATATATTGAGCTCGTCTAAGCGTATGTTGGTCGCAGCGGACTTTGCTGCTGCGGAGCGGGCCTCGTCTAGCATCACGCAACCCCTGCGCGGCCCTGAACAAAAGGGGACAGAGACGTTAGGCGTTGCGGGGACCCTGAGATGAGCTGTAAGATTGGAGGGGTCTTTTTTTTTACACAATTGTTCGCAAAAATCGCATTCGCGTTCGTAGTGTGCAGGACCCTGCGTGTAATCATAAGCGAGAAGAGAGCATTCCTATGCAGTTGGATCTCGTTGCGCAAAGAGAGGAGCTGAGTCCCAACCGGTATGATAACCTCCGTTCAACGTAGCAATTATCTAGAAGCCGTTTTTTGACAGGTTCGGGTATCTTGACTGCCATCGCGCGGTGATATGGCATGTATACAAAAATAAGAGTTTCGGGATCGTCAATCATTAATGCCAAGTTAAGAGTAGCCTAATCGGATCTCGATTGCCCCGATCAAAAAGCAAACAGATTTATACATGGTACTGTTGTACAGACTCTGACTCCTTGATGGTATTTGGATTGCTCATTGGCATGGAGGATGGCGAAAGCTGATTGACTTACCTGAATGAGCATGATGACTGTCATCGGACGCATTTATGAGATAGACTCGCGCAATCCCACTCACTGGTCGTTGGATGTTAGTCCGAAAGATACATCCTGTCCTGGACAGCGTGTAAGATCTGATTGCAGTACAAGCAAGATCGTGACGATAAGTCTATTAACATGGATCGGATTCACCCCGTAAAAGGGTCAATAAAAGTCACTGCGGAAAGAATTCAAGATCCATCCATTGAAAACAAATTAAAATGGAAATAAGACTCTTCTGGCTAGCGGGCCGGACTCACGGACGGACGGGCTGTCGGGTTCTTGGAAGACCCCGATAGAGCTATTGGGGGCGTGTATCCACCGAACATCTACCGCTTCAACTGCAATGCAAGCCTATTACAACTGTCACTGAACGAGCGCGCCCTTTCACATGGGGGAACTTTGGAGCCTATTTAATGCTGACGGCCAAGCTTTTTACCAAGACCTGTCGGATCGCTTTCAGCTTAAATAGCAAGGATAAAGTGAAGTGAGACTGTCAACAGCAAAATAACAGACGAACCAATCAGAAGCACCGGTCCCTTCAAGCCGGGGAGATAATCAGCCCGATTCGCGCCGTGATTGGTGGGCGGGACGGGTTCTTGGAAGGACCCGAGTGATGAATGCGAGGTTTCGCATCCAGTTTGATGATTTTAAAAGAAGGATGAGGATTTTATCATCTGCGGAGAAGGATCGACTTTTTAAAGGAGACCAGATAAGAGTAAGAATACGGCAATTGAATAGGATCCGTGACAGCGGTTGATGATCTTCGTCGCTGGTCCTGCCTGCCCACAAGAAATAGAAATAGAGTTGGAATGCAGGCGCGCCGTTTTAATTAGCCGTGCTCGGGTGTAAGAAAAGAAACGTGTTGCAACATGCCATGTCAAAAGATCTGGCTTGTTAGAATTCCCATATCATGCCTTTCCAATTGAGCAATCGCATGTGTTACTGTTGTTGATGTTGGCTGATGTGAGCCTCTAGCAACCATTACCTTTCAGATAGAGCAGAATATCGCGACTGTCCTCTTACATGTCTCTACGGCGCACACCATCCAGGGGTGAGTTTTGGTTTACCCAATTTTGAGGTTCCGTCGCGGAGTTAGTGGGGTCCAGATGCAGTTCATTCCCGGGATCCTTCGCTTATTAGTCCAGGAGCGTCGGAGTCTGAAGGTAACCCGTTATCCGCTAATATCATGTCTTCTTTGTCGCTGATTGCTGATGTTTGACCCAAATAACGCCCCCGTGTCGGGTCGGGTTCTTGGAAGCATGCGAAAAGGACAATACCGGGGAAATATGGAGAGGCGCAGGGGGCAGTTGTTGCGGACTTTGTAGGTATCATCAAACAGTTCGTCTAGATGATCGACTTGTTAGGAATCAGGACAACGTGGCGATGCGTTTTGAGTCAGTGACTGTTTGAGAGCGGAATATCATGGAACCAACAGTTGTTGCTGTGCTCTGCATTGCAGCTGTGATAAATGTAAAATATAAAAAGTACCCCTCGGAGCGGCCGCCCTCCCAACAATGTTTGACACTGACAGCAATAAACAGAGCCATTCAAAGCCTGCAGCCGCATCCGCTTGCACTTCCAAAAGGCGCGCTAGAATTTAGCTTGGCCGTCACCCTTGTCGTCTATACTTCGCTTTTCGGGCTAGTGTGCTTGACCCACGCGAGTTTATCTCCATCTGTTGGACTTTCTGGACTGTTAGAGAAGCCCGGGGCTACAGTACTTGCTACATTGTGGATGACGAACCGAGGCCTCATTCATTTTTACATATTCTCCTGACCTCCCTCCTCGTTTCGCCTCTGGTTCTTTTTTTCTTGGTCTACACGTCTGTCTCATAGGATCCTTTAGTCCTTCGATCGGCTGTCCTTTTACTGTCGATCCTTAGAAACACTTTTAATACCCCTTCTCTTGTTTCTTCTTTTTGTTTACATTGGTTTAATTACATGACAACCAATTCAACTCACGAATACAACCCGACTCAACTCTAAATATTCATTTTTCGCTATCGTATACGGAAACAGCGCGGCAACAGCTGGGTAGTCACCACCCAAAACCGCGAGACTCAATTGCGAGATCTCTTTAGTAGAACCTGCCGTCACAACTCACAATGTCGGCTCTCTACGGGATCAACGCTAACAACGACGCCACTGCTGCAAGGCAGGGTGCTCCTGGTGCTGGTTCAGTTGGCCATACCGTGCCCTTTGCCGATCAGCACGAGCACGACGATGAAGCGATTAACGAGAAGCCCTCATCTTCACCTGCCGACACTCTCGGCAAGGGCGACGACGAGGATGATTCCGAGATGGAGCGACGAACTTCCATCGTCCAGGCCCTTGCGCGATCTTATTCGCACGCCTCGGGCACTCACCCCACCGGACAGAACCCTTTCCAGGCCGGCGAGGATTCACCTCTCAACCCCAACTCTCCCAACTTTAACGCTCGCGAATGGGCCAAGTCTGTTGTCGAGTTAGTGCGACAAGATGGTGCCGGTTTCCGATCTGCTGGTGTTTGCTACCAGAACCTCAACGTCTACGGTTACGGTGGCGCCAGCGATTACCAGGCCGACGTTGGTAATGTTTGGCTGGGTCTCGAGGATGTTGTCGGCCGACTTACTGGCAGAAGCCGACAGCGCATCGATATCCTGCGCAACTTCGACGGTGTCGTCCACGCTGGTGAGATGCTTGTCGTTCTTGGACCTCCCGGTGCTGGTTGCTCCACCACGCTCAAGACGATCGCCGGTGAGCTCAACGGTATCTACGTTGACGATGGCTCTTACTTCAACTACCAGGGTAAGTGAAGTTACGAAAAGGGGTGTTTTGGTTTCACCAAACTCGATCGCGGTTGTTGAGCAACACGAGCTTGTTTCGCGTGGAACACGCCTATACATGCACCTCGGAATCAGTATCACTAACATTGCGTCACAGGTATGAGCGCCAAGGAGATGCACTCCCACCACCGTGGTGAGGCCATTTACACTGCCGAAATCGATGTCCATTTCCCTATGTTGTCCGTTGGCGACACCCTCACTTTCGCCGCCCGCGCCCGACAGCCCCGCCAGCTCCCTCAGGGTCTGAACAGAAACGACTTTGCCGACCACCTCCGAGATGTCGTTATGGCTATGTTTGGTATTTCTCACACCGTCAACACTCGCGTTGGTAACGAATACATTCGTGGTGTTTCTGGTGGTGAGCGCAAGCGTGTCACCATTTCTGAGGCTGCTCTGTCCGGAGCTCCTCTCCAGTGCTGGGATAACTCTACTCGAGGTCTCGACTCTGCCAACGCCATCGAATTCTGCAAGACCCTCCGTCTTCAAACCGAGCTCTTCAACAACACTGCCGTTGTCTCCATTTACCAGTCTCCCCAGAGCGCTTATGACCTTTTCGACAAGGCCACCGTCCTCTACGAGGGTCGCCAGATCTTCTTTGGTCGCGCCGACGCTGCCAAGCAGTACTTTGTCAACCTTGGTTTCGAGTGCCCAGCTCGCCAGACCACTCCTGATTTCCTGACTTCCATGACTGCTCCTAGTGAGCGAATCGTGCGAGAGGGATTCAAGGGCAAGGTTCCCCGAACCCCTGATGAGTTTGCTACCGCCTGGAAGAACTCCGCCGAGTACAAGGCTCTTCAGGTTGAGATTGAGGAGTACAAGGTCGCTCACCCCATCAACGGTCCTGATGCCGAGGCTTTCCGTGCCTCTAAGCAGGCTCAGCAGGCTAAGCGTCAGCGAGCCAAGTCTCCCTACACTCTCTCCTACATGCAGCAGATTCAGCTTTGTCTGTGGCGTGGATGGCTTCGTCTCAAGGGTGATCCTGGTATCACCGTTGGTTCTCTTATTGGTAACTTTGTCATGGCTCTTATTATCGGTTCCGTCTTCTACAACCTCCCTGAGACTTCGGACAGTTTCTTCCAACGTGGTGCCCTCCTCTTCTTTGCTGTTTTGATGAACGCTTTCGCTAGTGCTCTCGAGGTAAGTTTTAGTGCTTATCACTTCGCGTGCGCAATACTAACTGTGAACAGATTTTGGCCCTGTATGCACAACGTCCAATCGTGGAAAAACATAGTCGTTACGCCCTTTATCATCCATCCGCCGAAGCCATCGCCTCGATGTTATGTGACTTACCGTATAAAGTCGCAAATACCATCGTCTTCAACCTTACGCTTTATTTCATGACCAACCTGAAACGAACGCCCTCAGCATTCTTCTTCTTCATGCTGATGTCTTTCGTTGTCGTCTTGGTCATGTCTATGATCTTCCGTACCATCGCCTCCGCTACTCGAAGTCTTTTCCAGGCTCTTGTTCCCGCCGCTATTCTGATTCTGGATCTCGTCATCTTTACTGGTTTCGTTATTCCTAAGCGTTATATGCTTGGCTGGTGCAAGTGGCTGTACTGGATTGACCCTATTGCCTACGCTTTCGAGGCTGTAGTTGTCAACGAGTTCCACAACCGAGATTACGAGTGCAACCAGTTCATTCCCAACCCCATGGTTGACGGATACGCCGACGTACCCACAGACAGCCGCGTTTGCAGCGCTGTCGGTGCTGAACCTGGAAGATCAGCTGTCAATGGTGACCGCTACGCTGAGCTGCAGTTCGGCTACAAGTGGGAGAACCGCTGGCGCAACTTCGGAATTGTCCTTGCCTGGATTGTCCTCTTCACCATCACCTACATGACCGCTGCCGAACTTGTCTCTGAGAAGAAGTCCAAGGGTGAAGTCCTCGTCTACCGACGTGGCCACAAGCCTGCTGCCGTCGCCAACGCTGAGAAGAAGCACTCCGATCCCGAGGCCGCCATGGCTCACATTGGTCCTATGGTTACTGCCGAGCGCACCCGCAGCCGAGCTAGCGGAACCAAGCAAGCTGGTGGCATGCTCCAGGAGCAGACTTCGGTTTTCCAGTGGCATGATGTCTGTTATGAGGTCAAGATCAAGGATGAGACTCGCCAGATCTTGAACAACGTTGATGGTTGGGTCAAGCCCGGTACTCTGACTGCTCTTATGGGTGTTTCTGGTGCCGGTAAAACCACTCTTCTGGATTGTTTGGCCGACCGTACTTCTATGGGTGTTATCACTGGTGAGATGTTGGTTGACGGTAACCCCCGAGACATGTCCTTCCAGCGCAAGACCGGTTATGTTCAGCAACAGGATCTTCACCTTCAGACTTCGACCGTCCGAGAGGCCCTCAACTTCAGTGCTCTTCTACGCCAGCCCGCTCACGTCCCCAAGCAAGAGAAGCTCGACTATGTCGACCAGGTCATCAAGCTGCTTGATATGGAAGAATATGCCGATGCCGTCGTTGGTGTTCCCGGTGAGGGTCTTAACGTTGAGCAACGTAAGCGTCTTACTATCGGTGTCGAACTTGCTGCCAAGCCTCCTCTGCTGCTTTTCGTTGATGAGCCTACTTCTGGTCTTGACTCTCAGACCTCTTGGGCTATCCTGGACCTTCTTGAGAAGTTGACCAACGCCGGCCAAGCCATTCTTTGCACAATCCACCAGCCTTCTGCGATGTTGTTCCAGCGCTTCGATCGTCTTCTCTTCCTTGCCAAGGGTGGTAAGACTGTCTACTTCGGTGATATCGGCGAGAACTCCCACACCATGATCAGCTACTTCGAGCGCATGAGCGGAAAGACCTGTCCCACCGAAGCCAACCCTGCCGAATGGATGTTGGAAGTTATTGGCGCTGCTCCCGGATCCCACACCGACCTTGACTGGTTCCAGACCTGGCGCGACAGTCCCGAATACCAGGAAGTCCAAACCGAACTCGAGCGTATCAAGCAGGAGAAGCAGGGCATCACTGACACCGACGTCGACGACGGTAGCTACCGCGAGTTCGCTGCTCCTTTTGGTGTTCAACTCAAGGAAGTCCTCTACCGTGTGTTCCAGCAGTACTGGCGTACTCCTGTCTACATCTACTCCAAGGCTGCCCTTTGCTCTCTCGTCGCTCTCTTCATCGGTTTCGTCTTCTTCAAGGCTCCCAACACTATCCAGGGTCTCCAGAACCAGATGTTTGCCATCTTCAACTTGCTCACTATCTTTGGTCAATTGGTACAACAGTCTATGCCGCAGTTCGTCATCCAGCGTTCTCTGTATGAAGTCCGCGAGCGTCCTTCAAAGGTTTACTCGTGGAAGATCTTTATGCTTGCGCAACTTATTGTCGAACTTCCTTGGAACAGTTTAATGGCCGTCATCATGTACTTTGGATGGTACTACCCTGTCGGTCTTTACAACAACGCCTCTGCCGCTGGTCAAACTCACGAGCGTGGTGCTCTTATGTTCCTGTTGCTCTTGGCCTTCCTCCTCTTTACTGCTACATTCTCGACTATGATCATTGCTGGATTCGAGACAGCTGAGGGTGGTGCCAACGTTGCCAACTTGCTATTCATGCTTTGTCTCATCTTCTGTGGTGTCCTCGCTACGAAGGATACTCTTCCCGGCTTCTGGATCTTTATGTACTACGTATCGCCGTTCACGTACATAGTAGGCGGGATGTTAGCAACAGGTGTCGCTAACACAGACGTCACCTGTGCCAGCAACGAACTCGTCCCTCTCAACCCACCCAATGGCTCGACCTGTATCGAGTACATGGGTGACTACATCCAGCAGATGGGCGGCTACCTCGTCGATAACGATGCCACCTCAAACTGCCAGTTCTGCAGTATCGCCAAGACAAACACCTACCTCGCAGGTGTCAACATCGACTACGCCGACCGCTGGCGCAACTTTGGTCTCATCTGGGTCTACATCATCTTCAACATGGCCGCCGCGCTCTTCATCTACTGGCTTGCACGCATGCCCAAGAAGACCTTCAAGAAGGCCAAGAAGGAGAAGGCTGCTAAGGCCTAAACAAGTAAAAAAGAAAAAATAATTGTCTTGTACTGTGTATGAGATGAAGAAAAATGATTGGAATTTTAGACTGGCGAGGCTTTTGTTTTCTTGATGTGATGAAGAAGCCTTTTTTATCATAGACGGCAATGTTTGCCCCATGTACATATGACCTTTTTTCACTACTAGACACTGTAATATGATGGACAGAACAGATAGTTACGGGATACCCATACACCCCTTTCAATGAACAGAATTTCTTGTTAAACTTGGACTTGATGCTTGTGACTGTGACTCTTGTTTGATGTTTCTTGACTGGTACCTTGTGCTTGGGCAGGGTCTGGAGATCGGCCCTGAGTACAGATGACGGGACAGGTCTCGGAGGTATTAAGCAAGTTGTCTTAGATATCCCATGTAGTCAAAATAGAATGTTTTTAATTGCCGCAATTATTACCAGCGGTCTAGGTACTCCAAATCTGAAATAACTAACGAAGATCTACCACCAAATTGCGCCATCCAAGTGATATATTATGCAACCAACGCCAATCCATGCTCCAGTTTTGCTTATGCTCGTTTGTTTTATGATGTTATGTGTCGTTAAATCGTTATTATCGTTGTTGTGCCTCATTCTTGCGCTGCGTTGAGTGGTTTCCGAGCATGTATGTTGTAATAAGGAAAGTAAGTGTGATACTTTGGCAATCCATTAACCTCCTCCATCAAAGCCTTTCGCACCTCAACGAGAAACATCTCAATTTGGATCAACGTCCAACCGAGACCATCACGGAAAGGTCGTCGTGATAGACCGACGAGTCCCCACATTACGGCGTCGCGCATGACATGGCCGCATTCTTGTAGACGTTGTTTCTTGGCCCAGGGTCCGACGGGGCATTTGTAGCTTTTGGTCGTGATGTTTTCGAATCCGGCTTGGGATAGTTCGCTGTGGACGTAGTTGATGCCGTGGATGTCGGTGCCGAGGGCTGCCATGCCTTCTTTTAGATATCTGCAAAAGTCGCGCCATGCGTAGGGTCCGTCGCATGAGGTGTCGTCGCAAGCTGCTACGTAAAGAAATTCCTGTACTTCCACGTAGCCTCCAGGTTTTAAATGTCTGCTTCATGTTAGCTACTGTATCAACAAAAGCGCAATTGGTTGACGTACTTCCAGATGCGATCCCAGAGTTCTTCTCGGTTTTTGATAGAATGGACTGTATGGCGGATGTGGATGTAATCAAAGTGGTCCTCGGAGTATGTCCAGCCAGCTTCATGCTCGATGTCGTCGACGAAGAAGAGGGCGTTTTCGGGGACCCAGTCTGGCTGTATAGGCGAAAGATCCATGCCGTGGAATTGTGAGTTTGGGTAGGTGTCGGCGACTGTGCGATGTTAGTTTAGAGGTCCCAATTAATGTCTCGGGAGCCATACGATCGATGCACCATTTTCCAATACCAGTGCCAAGGTCAAGGACCTCAGCGCCTTTTTCTAATATAGGTCCGATCGGCGCAAAGAATAATTTGTCCTCGCATAGATACACGGTCAAGTTGTGCTTGAGCTCTTCACGATCCTGCTCGGCTTCGTCGTTGGGGAAAAGGTATTTCCTGGACAAGAATTAGCCAATTATTCCCAACCCGCCAATAAAGTCATATTCACCCGCTTTTGTATGAATGATACCGCAATCCTCCATCGACGATATGTTCTCGTATGCTATCGGTCAAGCTGCGAGTCTCGTCAAGGTCATCAGCCGCGAACTCGCCGCGCTCAATGCTCTGAATGACAGCAGCTTCATGAGCGGAACCGACAGCGAGCGGAGAGACGACAGAGGAAGCCGGCGAAGGAGGAACCATTTGGCGACTGGCGCAGTCTTTTCGGGAAGATTCGTTTGATGATGGGTGGTTAAGCGAATTCGGCGGCGAGTTCATTGTGGTAGGGAGAGGCGCATGCGCATACTGCGGTTGATATGGTTTTCGATCCGATCCCGTGTTTGGAATTGAGATTGGAAACCGAGGTTTAAAAAGAAACAGAACAGAGTTTTGAAGAAGGTTCAAGATCCGAACGGGAACCACGGAGATATGCGCTAGACTGGTCAGGTCCAGGTACAGTCCACAGTATCGATGCGCTAGTTGATCAATGCTTTATGGTGTAGCGCGAGAATTGATCTGAGCACCTATAAAATAATAATTGAGGCGAATATTTCAGGTGATGGTGCCGGCCGGGAATGAATGGGGTGAGGTTGAGAGAAGAGGGAAAGCTTGAAGGGTCCAGGTAAGTCTACAGTTTAAAAAAACGAGAAGACGGTAAAGACCCAGTACAGAGTAAAAGTAGAATACAACTAGGTTAAATTAGGAATTCCCACGGAACTACGATGGCTTCTTAGTACATAATGGGAATAGGAAGCTATCAGGGAAAAAGAGGAGAAATATGCAGGAGGATTATCACTAAGCTTTAGGTTCCAGTATTAAATATGAAATGACATGACACAACATCCATGATAGCTGCCATAATAAGTATCTTGTTCTGACTCGTGGAACTGGAACCTCGGCTTGTAGACTGCAATATCCGGTATGGATGATATCACTATCACTATCACCTCAAGATATATATGATATATATAAAGTCAATGACATGTTATACCGACACTCTGGAAAAATGTCAGATTGTGGCTGACCCTGTCCCCAGCTGACGGAGACGAGACGAGCCCGAAGGAGGGGGGGCAGACCCAGGCTGTTGGTACAGCACGCGTTGCATTTCAATGCCGCAGCAAGGTCAAGGTCAAGGATGTTACGACCAACCAACAGAACAACCTTTGAGCGGTCACACTTTTTTTTTGTGGTGGACCTACAGTTACATTGTGTGCCCAATACAGAGGGTAGAATCCTACTTGTCAAGACCCGATGAAGCTATCTAGAGTTTTAAGAACATGATAGAAAATGCAACGGCTTTCTAGTTATCGCTAACAGAATAGGCTAAAAAGTACTGGAAATAAACCGCTCGTATCCTAAACTCATTCTGGTCAAGTATCTGCTTGGGCATGTCCGCTTCCTTGGGCTTGGGTCGTTATCCCACCTTTGATGCAGGGCATCTCGCACCATCCCGCAGCAAATTAAAACCTCCAATCATATACAGTCTACAAGTTTTGTGTGTGGAACATTGCTTTTTCTTCTAGAAGGGTAGAACCTATCAGCGGCTCTGCTTTCTTCCATGTATCCGGAGCTGGACCGAAGCGGTGGACATTGTTTACAATGCTTGTTCTTTCAACAAATGGGGTCTATAAACCTTGGTTAATAACAACGCATGGTTCTTATACGGGACATATGGATGGCCTCATTTCTGCACTTGGCGTTCCCTTCTATCGGTACGACAAGAACCGTTACGTAGTTGCGGTCTGAGAGTAACGATCATACACCTCTTACAGTCTAGGACAAGGTCTATGCACACTCGGCCGACTTGACGTTTAAGAATGTTAAATCTGAGATCTGACATGACAGATTCGGAAACCCTGCCGTTGCGACCTCGGTCAGTATCATGGCCCCTCTCGGTCTCTTAGACGAGGAGCACTTGGACCATTGCATTGGACCCTGAATTGAGGTGTGGATGAAAAACTTCGTGATCCGGCAGGGGTATGCTAAACCTTGATATGGGGGTTGTTGAAGAGTCTCGGTTCCATATAGAGAGATGCAAGACATTATCACTAATACCGAGAGGTTGGTGCTTTGCATATCCTACCAAGTGTACGGTAACGAATACTGGTACTGAGGTAGTGCATCTATCAGAAGAGACTCGCTTGACGGATGAGCCGTTATTAAAGAGAGTTCGTTATTTCCTTGGCACCAGCACGGACTTGTTCTTGGTCAGTGGTTCTTCGCAACCTTGTCCTAAAGCATACCTTTCATCTCAACATCTCGGCCGATACAAAAGTTCTTGGCCCATAGAACCCAAGCCCACGTCACTGTCAACCATGTTCCTGGCTCGGCCGAACAGGATGAGCTTGATAGACAATTAATAAAATTGGAGAATCAGGATATCGTTTTCCGGGGTTGGGAATACGTAACAGATAGAGAGCCCAAACGTTTGTTGATTTTCAGATTGCCATTGTGCTTCACTGGACGAGTATAGTCTAGCTGCAGTCACTAGATACTTAGGTAGGTATGTACTTGATGATACTGCTGAAGTGTACTTAGGGTTATACCTAAGCTTGATTTGATGCAACATGCCAAGAGACTCCCTGCATACAGACAGCTGCAAGGAAACTGTAGGATTTAGTGGTAAGTGTTTTCTGAGACAGAGCTGCAAGTAAGCAGAACAGTCAGAAAAAGCAAAGTAGGTTGTTGAGATGGTGAAGAACGAGTAGCAGGCAGATCACAGTCACAGTCAAGTAGAGATAGAAGTAAGAGTAAAGGTCATAAGCCATATTAAAGCCGAAATAGTACTAATTTCTAATCGCCAAAAAGTAACCACCATCGAAAAATGGGAACCAAAAATACAAAGTCTAATCTATCAGAAACCGATATCCCAGACCATGATATCTATCAATAACCCAAGTTTGAAGCCGACTGGTGTAAGAATGAACCAAGAACGTTAAGCGTTACACATGTGCGTGTTTTGATTCTGCTGCCAGCGAAAGGCAGAGCAGAAAAAGGCCGTGATGAGGATGCAAAACCGTGCCCCCGCAGAGGCAATGCCCGCCAAAAGTCTTCATCATGAGAAGAAAATACCCCGCTGAAGAGGTTGAGTTTCAAGAATTGAAGATGATGATGATGTCAATGGTAGACGCTTTACAGGAGGAAAGCGACACCAGCGACGGCGGCGGCGAGACCAGCGAGGGTCTTCTGGGCAGCGCCGGCAGTGACGACGGGGTGGTCCTCGGGAGCCTCAGGCTTAGCGTTGGAGCCAGTCTGAGCAGGAGGAGCAGGGTGCTCGGGCTCCTTGGCGGGAGGAGCAGGGTGCTCAGGCTCCTTAGCAGGAGGGGCGGGGTGCTCAGGCTCCT